>APFE031750435.1:0-12229 GCA_000404065.3 Pinus taeda
TTCATCACGAGCAACCTTGCTCTGATACCAACTGTCAAGTGTGTGCACACTTGCTTTCCCCAGCTTCCTGCAAGACTCCTCCAAGTCTTCAGACTAGCTTTGATACCCACTGTCACGCCCCCAAGCCGGCAGTAGTCTTTCAACCGCTCTTGGCGAGGTGCAGCACCACCAAACACTTTCTTTTCACCAATACTTATGTTCATGGACTACGCCTAACCATATGTCCTACTTAGTTTGTGTTTCTCAACCAAGTGATTATTATGTTTCCTTTATACCAATGAACACCCATACACATTCATTATCATCAGCAATTATACATGAAGAACACAATTGCACAGTATAAAGGGAGGGGCAACTCCTTGAACAATGAGTCTGCCCGAATACCATATATTATACAATCTTTCAATGTTACAAAGCTTTACAAGTATACCTGGGAAACACCAAGTTTCATACTTAGCCAAAATTACAACTTTCCACACCTCCGTGTGATAACCAAAGTTCCTTGCTAGAGCTGGGCGGGCGCGCCCTCACACGAGCTGCCAACCGACTCCTCAACCAAACCTTGTTTCTTCGTGCACGACGGGCAACTCACCCGAGTCACTACCCAGGTCACCTTCATTTACTCCTTCGCACGGTGGGTTCGCCAAAGCTTCCACCGCTTTGCTTTACACGTTGGGCGGGCGACTCACCCGAGTCTCCACCCGCGCTCCTTGTCCGAACAACGAGCGCTCCTACCCACGCCCTCACCCAAGAACCAAGACCTGTGCATTATACCTCCGTGCGGCCTTGCCCAAGGTTGGGCGCATAGAGCTGCGCCTCTTCTTCGCTATAGCTACACCTTCTACTTTGCACTTTCTCCTTGCTCGAGTTGCTTGTTTGAAGTTTGATCGAAAGTCGATGCCTCAAATCAATACATCGCATGGTTTACTTCTAAGTTGCACGAAACGGGGAAACGGGGAAGCGAAACGAAACGCGGAAGCGAAACGAAACGCGACCTCCCCAAATTTTGGAAACGGGGAAACGCGAATAATATATAATTATATATATATAATATATATTAAAAAACATTTAAATTATTAATAATATATGTGCAATCATAATGATGAGAAGAATGAGAGGCACTGCTATTTGAGTTAACTTTAGAAAATGGGTCTTTCTAAGAAGTGATTAGAAACCCTAAAAATAAAAATTTATATTAAAGAAAAAAAAAATTTAAAAACAAGTTTGTAGTTTTTGTGTCGTTAAATCTGGCCATATAACTGCGTGGAAACGCGTTCCGTCCCGTGGAAACGCATGGAAAGCGCCCGTACGGACGGAAACGCGTTTCCACGCCGTACGGTACGCGGAAACGCGCTTCCGTTTCGTTTCCGTACGGAAACGACCCCTCCCCCTGCGTTTCCTGCAACTTAGGTTTACTTATATGGATGGAAGGGCGAGTCGAGCTGCCTAAGCCGACTCGTCCTCCATGTGTTGAAATGCCCCTACACTTCGCAAACTTGCCATCTTCGCATGTCAACCTTTGCCCAAGTCGTAGGTCGGCCCGTGGGTTAGCCAAGCATGCTCCCCACGCTATAAACTCCATCGCTCCCTCCTCTAATGCACATTATTAACTCGTCCTTTCGCACATTTTGGTAATGGAAGCTCGCACTTCATGTTTTTCCACTTCGCTCGTTTTCCAACAAGCCGTCGCACTAACCGGGAGGTCGTGCCAAGAACCGCATGTCCTTACACAAAGTCTTTCTTTTACGACAATATATGCAGAAGCAAATTAGAAGGGCATCAAATATTTTGTTTGGTTTACAATAGACTAAAGTAGTCTATGACATTGGGGATACACATTTTTTCTATGTGCATGTGATGATAAGATGGAACATTGAAGTTGTTAAGGAATCCAAATTCCTTTCGGGCCTAATATCGTAAGAAACATGATCAAGCATAAGGGCACCACTCTCTGAAAATTTTTGAGTTGATTCCCTTTAGAAGAAAAACAATTAACATTTAGTTTCCTACCTTCAACATCAATCTTTGTTTGCTAGTAAGGCACACCTAAGGCCATCGTCCTTAGGGGAACAAAATATATGTTAAAGAAGGTTTATTTGGCCTATTTGGACCCTTCTTTATAGGAGGGAGTCTATCAAGCATTTATCCTGATGGAAAGGCAATTGTTTCAAGAAGTTCAAGCGTCATCAAAAGAAGGATGATTCTCCTCATCGCTTCAACTTAATCTTGTTGAAAATCAAGATATGAAGAGTAATGGATGGCTATGTGGAAATCATGCTTCACTAACAAAATAGGGAATTAGAGGCAATGAGTGGACTCAAAATCATGTTTCATCAACAAAACAAGGGATCCAAGGGTAAATGAGTGGGCAGGAGAGGTTTGGAAAAATAAAAATGGGCACCTAAGGAACACTTTCAAGAAGTTAAAGCATCATCAATAACAAGATGATTCTCCTCATCGCTTCATCTTAATCTTGCGGAAGAAAAAAATAATAATAATAATAAATAAATAAATAAATAAAATATATAATATATATATATAAATATATATACAAGAGTGGATGCTTTGTGGAAATCTTGCTTCACTAACAAAATAGGGAATTAGAGGCAATGAGTGGACTTGAAATCATGTTTCATCAACAAAACAAGGAATCCAAGGCTAAATGAGCAAGCATGAGAGGTATTGAAAAATAAAAATGAGAACCTAAGGAACATTGATCCAACATTAAAACTTGATGTGTCCAACTTTCCATTGCATTAAATCTTGTATTGTATGCATCAATGGATACATATTTCCATACATACAACCACAGAGAGTCGATAGTGGATTATAAAGACATTTGCAAATGGTGAGTTGTTGATGGAAGGGATGGTGGAGTTGTTGGTGAAATGAGGGTGCTAGAATTTGTGATCAAGCGATAGTCAAGAAAGGTGAAAATCATTGGCTCCCTACACAAGCTCCAACTAAATTACTTCAATCAATCTAACACAAGTTATATTTATCCATGATACCAAGGTTTTAGTTGGTTAAGCAGAAAGTCCTATGCATAGCAGTGGTAGTTGTGTAGCACCACCAACAATAGAATGCTTAACCATTGCATTGTTCTTTATTTGCTAGTTTCGCAATGTGTCGTGGAGTTTTGTGTCCATGGAAGTGCCAACTAGTTGGTCAAGATGGAAGAATTATAAAGGAGAAAATTTTGGATCCCTACTGGCAACTGAGGAAACTGTAACAACCCATCTCTTATAGACGACATACTAGAAGTACCTTCATCAGAGAGCAACCTTTTAAGTGCATTAATACTTCTACCTTAAATAGACTTACTTCCTTAAATACACCTACCTCGTCTATTGTTATTGTACTTAGAGTTGATAGCTCTATGTATTTATCTTGGTATGCATCTCACCTCAGTATAATTTGGTTCTCCTGCGACTGCCATAAGTGTTGGTAGTTCTATCACTAATGATGTGTATACGTTGCTAGTGTTGTTTCTTATGGGTAGGTAACTGGAACTACTCCTAGGTATGCAACTACTCGTTATGGCATTATTTGTGCTATAACTACGTTTCATTTCCCTACTAGTGGATTAGAAACCCTATGAAGGGAAGCTATAATAGAATTCACTGCCTTCACCATCCTCATTAAAAGCATTGTTTTGGGCCTCCCTTTGCAACCTTTGGGTAAGCTGCTACTCGTTATGGCATTGTTTGTTCTATAACTACCTTTGCTTCCCCTACTGGTGGACTAGAAACCCTACGAAGGGAAGTTGTAATAGAATTGACTGCCTTTACCATCCTCATTAAAATAATTGTCTGGAACCTCGCTTTGCAACCTCCAAAGCTCATATTGCATAGCTATTATGGCTCGGCCCCGAGAAAGTTGGAGGTTGTAATAGAATTGACTGCCTTTACCATCCTCATTAAAATAATTGTCTGGAACCTCGCTTTGCAACCTCCAAAGCTCATATTGCATAGCTATTATGGCTCGGCCCCGAGAAAGTTGGAGGTTGTGCCCAATACCCAAAAAGGAAAGCATACCCGAAATGTAAATTATTATAGCATTACAATAAGGCAAGGGAAATGACTTAGTCATCCAGGCAAGGTGGGACTTCATTAAAGACGGAAAGAGGAAAGCACATGTGGTATGTAAATCATTACAACAATATAATAAGGCCGAAAAATGACTCAATTAGTGACGCAAGGCAGCACTTCACTAAAAACAAGAAGTCTTGGCAAGGCTCCATGCCCTCCATACCCAACAATGCTCTAAATCGAACCATCCAGCTAGGCAGACCTATTTGAAGAAGCTCTCGATAAGGAGGTATTTGAACCACACTTATACTAATCTAGGGCTTAGGGCACTCTCTTTTGGGCAAACTTTATCAAGGTTGATCATGTTCACTATGGAATATATGGCGTCAAAATAATTGCGTCAAAAGAACCACACTATAGTGGTTCTTCAACAACTCACAACATGCATGCCAAAAAATATTCATTATTGAAATGAAAACTAAATATAAATAGACAAAATCCATGTAGCAATACCTCGAAGCATGTGGAATTGAAGGAAGCGAAGCAGATCAAGCTAAGATGTTGGCCTAGATTATGGCCCTTACTAAGGACTTTCAACTCCATCCACTCTTGAAGGATATGAAACCCCTAGTATGGATTTCAAAATTAAAGCTTTTATTTCTCTAAATGAAAACTTGGTAAGTGCTCCCATTCTTGTATTTCTTCCCCTGTGGTTATGTTGTAGCGGCTACAACCACCCTCCAAAATTTTGCCTTAGCTTCATTTTGGAGCCTCCCTACCGACCATCCTCAGCAGCATGTCTTGTCAAGCACATCAGCTTCAGTGGTTTCATAGAGTCTTGTCAACCTGTGCATGCAAGTTTGTTCCACCTCCTTCATAGGTTGATTTCCGACTTCGTATCAGTTGCTGGTTGAGCAACTCCCTCTGGGAATTGCACAATTATGGAGGGGAACCAACCTTCCCTCCAGAAATTGTGCAAACCCAATTGGACACCCGTTTGGGCTCCAGAATTGCGCAATTCTTCCTGACAGTCTTCCTCTCAAAAATTGCGCAATTCATCCCAAGACAGCTGCTCAAGCCAGAAATTGCGCAATTTTAGGCAGCAGGGCTGAGAAATTACGCAATTTTGGGCAGCAGTCACCTGCTACTCCCAGAAATTGTGCAATCCCTCTGGGACAACCAGCCCAGCAGCTAATAGAAATTGCGCAAATCCAGCCAGGTAGCCTGCTGGGCTCAAAAATTGTGCAATACAATCAGACAGGCTTCCTTGAGAAAATTGCGAGGTCTAACCCAAGAAAGTTGCTTAGCCCAGAAATTGAGCAATCCTGGGAGACAGTCACCTGTTCCTCTCAAAAATTGCACAATATCTCTGGGACAACCATCTCTGCTCAGCCCAAAAACTGCGCAGATTTTCATCCCAGACTCGCAAACTGATGCATGTGCCTTCAGGTTGACCAGTTCCCTCTGAGACTGAGCAAAATTGATTTGCATGCATGGACTGCTTCTCCTAAGCCAGCATGCAAAGGCATCCCTTGATTCATGGATGTATTTTTAGAAGCTAGATGTTGCATGCAAGGATCATTTCATAAACCTCTAGCCAAGTGTCGCTTTTCCTAGATTTGTGGCATGCGCGTCACAACCTCAATTTTATCAAAACTCATCAACCAAACGTTGCAAAGCTCATTCCTCACATCGACCTTGCAGCTCTGACATCCCACGTTGCATCTAAGAGTCGTTGGCACATTCAGCTCAGTTGTTTTGGGGTAAGCCCGCTTTTCATTTCTCGCGTTGCATTTTTGTCGCTTTGTATTTCGCTTCGTGTGAGTGTTGTCTGCTTGATTTCAGTGAGTGCTTGTTGTCGTTTTGATGTATGTTAGCTTGTAGAGGCACCGTTTCAGTTTTCGTTCGCATCTCACTGCTATCGCATGCATGACACTGTTTTTGCACGGACAGTCGTCGTTGCAGCGACTCGCTTCACACACATGCATGCTTTCCCATTTTTTGAATCCCGCACTTGATGTTTGCATGTATGATCATTCACTCTTGTTTGCACTCATCTCATCATGCATTCAGACTTCTCATGTTTTCAGTCGCCCATTTGTCGGTCTATGCAGCCTTGGCCTGAACCGTGCCTTTCTTGGCTAGCACTATGCATTTTTGGAGGTGAAGGCTCTACCTTCCCTCCAAAAATTGCGCAAGTCTGGCCCAGCACTAACCTCCAGGCTTGCATTGTGCAATTCTTGGAGGCAATGTCCTGCTGGCTCCAGAAACTGCGCAATGCAGTTTGCTGGTTACATGTCACTGCTGACTGAAATTGCACATTGCGCAATTTCAGGCCTCAGCAGGCCACAGGCTGTATTGTGCATTGCGCAATTCCAGCAGTCAGTCAGCCTCCTGACAGCCCAGACTATGCCTTGCGCAATTTTAGGAGTCAACCTCCCGGCCTCCTGGCGGAAATTGCGCAACCTTCATGATCAATCACACAGGTATGTTGCAAGTCAGTCCTCAAGTTTGTTTTGGTTTTCGACTGACAGATTGTTTGCCATGAGTGTTGGTATGTCTCCAGGCATCATAAGTGTTCGTCTGTCTCTCAGTAGCACAAGTACAATGGCCTTCAGGAGAGCAGAGTCAAAGGACACCACTAAAAGCACAACGGGGTTGCAGCCAAGCAAATTGCCTACCTATGAAGACATCAAATTGTTCGTAGACAAGGACATCAAGGTAAGATGGCAGCAGCATCACAGCGAACAACACCATCAGCAACAGCAGAAGGCAGCACACCCACATGCAGCGAGTGCAAGAGGAAGGATGTTGACAGCATAGAGGCGAAGCAACGCTGCAAGTTCAAAGTAGATCCACTCATGACGAAAGAAGCTTTGGAGATTGAGGTTATGAGGTGACGACGCGACAAGACGAAGATCGCGAGATGGCGCAGAGAGAAACAGAGGAGTTGCATGTGCTAAAGCGGCAACTCAAGGAAGAACAGGAGCTGCACAGACGAGATATGAGTTGCAGCAAGAACATGTAGAGAAGGGGGTGCAACATGCACAGACGAATGAAATTGCGCCCACACAAGTTATAGATCCATCCCAGCGACTGGCACGGAGCAAACAAGTTGAGTAGTGATATTGATCACATGCAAGGGAGTTCAACAGCATGCATGTACTTGTGCACACGCATGCGATCCCACCCATTTGGCACACTCATCGAGGCGAAGACAAGAAGCAAGTCCAACTGGGGCTGAACGTGCAGTTTGAGAGTTGATGTGTATGACCACCGGCACACACTTGAAGATCAGCACAAACACTATGCATTAGTGTGTTGCCGGTTCAGCCGCACCCAAAACAATCATGCATCATGGTAGACTAGCAGGTCTTTTGGATTTGAGGCAATGTCTTGCTGGCTCCAGAAACTGCGCAATGCAGTTTGCTGGTTACATGTCACTGCTGACTGAAATTGCACATTGCGCAATTTCAGGCCACAGGCTGTATTGTGCATTGCGCAATTCCAGCAGTCAGTCAGCCTCCTGACAGCCCAGACTATGCCTTGCGCAATTTTAGGAGTCAACCTCCCGGCCTCCTGGCGGAAATTGCGCAACCTTCATGATCAATCACAAAGGTATGTTGCAAGTCAGTCCTCAAGTTTGTTTTGGTTTTCGACTGACAGATTGTTTGCCATGAGTGTTGGTATGTCTCCAGGCATCATAAGTGTTCGTCTGTCTCTCAGTAGCACAAGTACAATGGCCTTCAAGAGAGCAGAGTCAAAGGACACCGCTAAAAGCACAACGGGGTTGCAGCCAAGCAAATTGCCTACCTATGAAGACATCAAATTGTTCGTAGACAAGGACATCAAGGTAAGATGGCAGCAGCATCACAGCGAACAACACCATCAGCAACAGTAGAAGGCAGCACACCCACATGCAGCGAGTGCAAGAGGAAGGATGTTGACAGCATAGAGGCGAAGCAAAGCTGCAAGTTCAAAGTAGATCCACTCATGACGAAAGAAGCTTTGGAGATTGAGGCTATGAGGTGACGACGTGACAAGACGAAGATCGCGAGATGGCACAGAGAGAAACAGAGAAGGAGTTGCATGTGCTAAAGCGGCAACTCAAGGAAGAACAGGAGCTGCACAGACGAGATATGAGTTGCAGCAAGAACATGTAGAGAAGGGGGTGCAACATGCACAGACGAATGAAATTGCGCCCACACAAGTTATAGATCCATCCTAGCAACTGGCACAGAGCAAACAAGTTGAGCAGTGATATTGATCACATGCAAGGGAATTCAACAGCATGCATGTACTTGTGCACACGCATGCGATCCCACCCATTTGGCACACTCATCGAGGCGAAGACAAGAAGCAAGTCCAACTGGGGCTGAACATGCAGTTTGAGAGTTGATGTGCATGACCACCGGCACACACTTGAAGATCAGCACAAACACTATGCATTAGTGTGTTGCCGGTTCGGCCGCACCCAAAACAATTATGCATCATGGTAGACTAGCAGGTTTTTGGATTTGATGTCGTCTCGTCATGAGTGACTGAAAATACAGGTACACAAACAAACATGGCGCGACGATGGATGGGATAAATGAGGGGAGCACATGCAAAAGGACAGGTTCACCAACAGACGAATAGATGATGCATGCAAAGAGATGTGTCCGCGAACGGGTGATCATGTAAAGATGTGTTCGCGGAAGCACAGACGAGTAAACATGCAAGATGTGTTCACGAACGCACAAACATGCACCTTTTGCGAACGAACGAACCTGTCAAGATTACCAACAGACAAGCAAGGAGCAATGTGTGAATGCAACATCAAGCGAACCAACAGCCATCGAAGACTCCGCGCACTTTTCCATGCGGAGGTGAAGTTGTGACACACCATGAGGACATCCATCACCCAGCAGCACTGCAGCGCGACATGCACACCAACAGTAGCACGAATGTACCAGCTTTGTCATGTCAAGTCATGTCATGAGTCATGTCGTCCACATCTCTACTATGGGCCATACTGTCAATCAATGGAATGAAACGTGGAAGTCCAAGGGACCCACTTGTTGTACGAAGAGTCATGTAAAGTCGAAAAGTCATGGAAGTCAAACAACCATGAGGGTAGTCGAACAACCACAAGGGTCAGTTTCACCCTTGGCTATAAATACCCCCTCATTTGTACATGCAAGGGACTTTTCACCTCAGCTCCTCTCACATAGCCTTTAGAGTTTGTAATCTTTTCTTTGAGGAGTAAGTAGTGGCTCCAACGTCCTGCACGCGAGGTTAGTGATGTATGGTGTAACGATGTTTCTTGGAACTTTTGCTTAATTCAGAAACCTACTCATAGGCCAGCACTTTTTCACACATGTATTGTAATTGTTGTAAGACTAATATTTAACACTTGTAATGCATGTTGTTGTAACCTGTGTTTAACACTTGAACTAATTCACTTGTTGTAATACATATATGTTAATGAAAATGTGTTGTATATGTTGTTAACGTTGTCTCGCCCGTGTAGACTACTCTCCCGGACATCAAACAAACCTTTCACATAAAACTTGCTATAACAATCATTGTACTCGCACGGAATAATCCGTTGAGTGTTATACGTGTTGTGTACCCTTGTATGTTGTGACTGTCGCATCCGTGTGGAATGCTCCGCCGGAAGCTGTGCACGTCCTGTGTGTTGCGTGTTCCTAGTAGAGTTGGGACTACTACCAACCGACTTGGGACTCACTCCCACCCTCTCCCTCTACGATGAAAGAACCATTAACACAAGAGACACTTACAATCACCAAGCATGCGAACCTCACTTCTTGAAAGACAAAGCAGACCACTCTCATGTGCTGACAAGCAAGAGTTGAGGCAAATCTTTAAGATAATGGAAACCGAGCCATCGTACCAGATGGGACTCCCACACCAAATGGTGTGAGGTCTAGTTGGGACTTCATACCGGGGTGATCCCCCGAATGTTGGAGGGTCCGACATCGTCAACAGGTTAACATACTTCTCCCTTTTCCCTGCTCCACCTTTGTCTCTACGTATGTCTTTGCTCCACCATTGCACCCCATAAGGGTTCTCTCCTAAAGTGTCTCCCCTCTATAAATGCTTAACATTTTCAATAAAATCCTCTCAATAGTGGAACCTCCCTCTGTTAAGCAGGGAAACCATTTATGATTTAATATCCATTGAATTAGCTACCTTTCCACATGAATGAGATTTTTTATTTCCATGGAAGTAGCAAAGGTTGTACCTCTCCGTTTGTGATGCTTTGCCTATGCCTGTGCCACTTGCTGAGCATATTCATCAGTAGCGGAGTTGTTTATCAAGATGACATGAGCTTGTTGATTTTCAAAAGCATTTGATCCTTTCATTACACATCATTGTGCATATATGTGATGTTGTGTGCATAAATTATGTATATTGGTTTAGTGGTGTATTTGATGCAAGAGTTCAATGCGGTTCCTCATTCCACGTCATTGCATGTAGGACTAGTTGTGGCAAGTAGTATCCATAGCCTCCCTGTCCATTTAGTAGTAACTTCTAGTCTTCCCTTTGATTCCTCTTGTTCCAAAATCTCCTTCCTCTCGTCACGTCTTGCCCCTTCTCTTCTTTTTGTCTACCATTAACGCCTATTTGGGTCTACGATCTGTGAATCTCGATTGAGTGGTCTAACTCTTTTTCCTCTCTTTCAGGCAATGGCTCTAGTAAACATAATTGTAGTTGTGAAGAGAAAAACCTAGCTCGATTGTTTCAATCACCAAATTAAAAATTGCACTCTCATTTTTTTCAGTTGAATCTTCAATCATGCTTCTCGTAGCAACTAGAGGGGGTTCCCTTGCCCTAAGCATATGCAGTCACCAGAGCTACTATTGTAGATGTGCTTGTCTCAATGGAAGGCAAGACATGCCTAGGTTGAACCAGATGTTGAGAAATTAGCGCATTGTAATGGATGCTTCCACCAAGAAAGGTGGAACGAGGAGGAAAGTTGACGTTGGTGCCTTTGCCTCCACTAATGGCTTTGGATATGCCTTGGATGCTTCGGATGATGTTGGAACTTACTGGCAGGTCAGTTGAAGGTCTAGTTATGAGAACAAATTGTTAGAGAAACTACACGACCACCCCATCCACCAAAATGATATGTAGAGCATCAATTATAGAAAACTCTGAAATTTGAACAAGACTGCAATGTCTCACCTAGAACATGGAATACAGATAATTGCAAACCATAGATTGCAAGGAGCTTTGCAATCTCATAATATTTAATGAGCCTACATAGCGATCAATGCAAAAATCAATTTTTTTAATTATTTAATGAGTCTACATAGCAATCAATACAAAAATCATTTTTTTTAAATGATTGATTATTCCTGACAAGTAGAAATAAAGCCCATACTCAGGAGATTTAAGTCAAAATCTTGTAAGAATGAACCCATGAAAAAAGATTTTAAATTTCAAAAATATAAAAATAAATTCATTTTTATAAATAAAATAAATAAATATTAAAATTTGATAAAACTTAGGATAAATATGACTGAACCGAGCAAACTAATATACATTCAAATGATTTTGACTGTTGTGTGAAAACTATAGTCCCCGACGAGAGGGAGGGACTAAAGATCTCTCCATACAAATATGTTTATACTTAAACGTCATAAACTGATATTTTCCAACTTTTACAGAGAGAACTTAATTGGCTTTATTTAATATTAAATTTACCTATAACCAAGTTCATTATGAATAATTGATTTTTCTGGTTGAAATATATCACGAGTGCAAGATGGCAAATAAATGTGGTCACTCTACGTTAAACCATCACAATCATGTAGGGGAAGGAACATGCACCCTCATATCATTTTAACCGCAAAGAGAAGGATCAAAAATAGGTTATTTGCCCCTCTACCAATATTAATGGCTAGAAATCACATTACTATGTGGAGTGGCAAAATAGAAGAATCGTAGCAAGTACATGTGGATAAGGTCCTAAGAATGGAGATAAATCAATGGCTTCAATATTTTTATGCATTTGTTGCTTTTGTTGCATACTTATTTCTCCCTTTTGTCTAGTAAGAGACCATGTTCCATTTTAGTTGTTGTATTTCTAGGTTATTCTAAGGGTATTACTTAGATATACAATGTTAATGTTATTGCCTAGGGTAACAAGAACATTATAAAGTAGTAAAGCTTGGACAAGTGGCTACCGA
>APFE031750437.1:0-22920 GCA_000404065.3 Pinus taeda
ACAAATGGAAAGTAATGCCTTTTGGATTGAAGCATTCTCCCTCCAAATACCAAAAGCTAAAGGATTCCATCTTCAAGCCATATTTTGACTGGCTTCTAGTTTACATTGATGATATTTTAATTTTCTCCAAAAATATCCAAGACCACTTTAAGCATATTCAGGCATTTGTGCAATTAGTGAAAAGAAATGGATTGGTCTTGAGCAAAAAGAAAATAGAAGTATTTCAAACTTCTATAAAATTCCTTGGCCACACTATATTTAATGGCCAGATATCCCTACAAAAACATGCTCTGGAGTTTTCTGATAAATTTCCAGATGTTATCATAGATAAAACCCAACTTCAGAGATTTCTGGGATGTCTCAACTATGTCAGCAATTTCTATAAAGATTGTGCAAAAGATAGAAGCTTGTTGAACCAAAGATTGAAGAAAGATCCACCACAGTGGACTGAGGCGCATACCAGAGCAGTCCAACATATCAAGGCCAAGGTAAAAACACTTCCTATTTTGTATGTTGCTGACGATAATGGCTTTAAAATTGTGGAATCAGATGCCAACAACATTGGATGGGGAGGCATTCATAGGCAGAGAAAGGACAGAGATGAACAAATAGTACAGTTCACCTAAGGAACGTGGAACCCTGTGGAACAAAACTATTCCATAATAGAGAAAGAGTCAAAGCTGCATGGAATTGTAAAGACAAGTTCGAAGTAACCTGGTAAATAAGAAATTTTTACTGAGAATAGATGCCTCTGCTCTAAAAAAGGTATTAACCAAAGAAATTAAAAAGCCAGGAGAAGCCAAGTTTGCTAGGTGGCAGGCTCTAGTCGTGAACTTCAACTTTAAGGCTGAGCATATTAAAGGGATAGAAAATTTCTTGCCAGATTTCCTTAGAAGAGAACATCTCCAGCCACAGGAACTTATTCTGATAATAGCTATAGAATGGGACCAGAGTCAGCATCAAAAAGTTCTGAGAACTATCCCAGAAAGCCAAAGTTGGCAGGAATATAAAGAAAATTGGAAGCCAACATGGTAACTAAGAAACACCAAGGTGTTAGATGCTAATCTCCAACCACACACTAACATCTTGCATCTAGTATCAGAAAGAAGGGTGTATCCAAAAGGTAATAGGTGGATCCACGACATGGTCTATTCAAAGAGCAAAGCAGCAGCCATACAAGCAGAAGATTCCTTAAGACATGACTTCCACGATGTCACTATGATTTGGTGCAAAGGAGGAAGTCAGCAGGGCATCCATCACAGATACTTCAGCATCAGCTGGACTAGAAACACTTCATGGCCCTTCATGACACATAATGCTGCACTTTCGCCAGGAAATGGCGCAAGATTAATATTTCCAGACACAGTGTATGATTTTGCGGGATATAAAAAATTATGGTGGGACCTCCTAAATGTTGATGAAAAGAATATGACCCACTACACAAAATTAAAGTTTGGAACTACATGCATAATGCAGAGAAATTAGTAATGTCACTGGTTACAAGACTGGTGGGCAGATTACGGTGTAAACATGACAACGATTGATCCTCTTTATCATGAATCTTTCAGCAGAATGGGTTGTGAAATATGTTTTGAACACAATATTCTTGAATGCTTTCACTCATCGTGTCAGACTGTCAAAGATATACTAAATTATGCTGAAAATGAAATTCTGAAACAATACATGGTGCTACACCACAAGTGGCTTGTTTTAACCAAAATTAAGCACCAATATGTACTTAATGAGCCCATGATAGTAAGAAGGGTCTTTACTAAAGTATGGGACGAAAACATGTACAAAAGATTTTGGTTTCTTGAAATCACTGTCTTTTAAAGATTCGGGTTTCTGTGGGACTTGTCCTTAAAGTATCCACTATGTAATAATGATGTCAAGTCACAAGGACTGATTGTGGCAATTTTCTTGTGGGCTTTACTGTCCAAAAGCATCCAAAATGTAAATATCTCGCTAAAATATTTTCCATGGGATTTAACTAAATCATCCACAGTGTATTTCAGTATGGAGATTCTTCAATCACAAGACTCGGAGCAGTTCTCCGACTTTTGGTGCACTTTGAGCCACATCTCATGTACTGACAGAATAATAAGTACTCAGTATGTCTGCCCAAAGGTCAGATTTTTGTCCCCTCCTTTTCCTATATAAGAAAGGGGTAAGGCTCATTCTAGGCATTCAGAGTTGGAGTGGGAGATAGAGAGTCTACGAGTCGAGAAATTTTCCTGCTCTACAACTGCGGACGATTGTCTGATCTGCTTGCACCATGAAAAGGTCTCAAAGTCCTAGGTGATCTGAGGAGCCTATGCATGTGTGTGCTCGGCATAGGTGAGAACCTAAAGTGGCCATATCAGTATAGTAAGTCAGTATATCTGTGTGTTGAGATGTTCGAAGACTAAGTTTGTAATTTCGCCAAGAAGCTTTCAGTAAGCTATCTCATTTATTGAGAAGAAAAGTCTGATAAATGTGAATACAGTGAATCTTAGGAAAGAATAGATTGTAATCCTCTGTAATCCATTTTTCTTGAATTAATAAGAGTTTTGTTTATTCCGCATGTGAGTATTTGTGCATTTTTGAGCTGTTGAGGTTGTATCTGCTTAAGTTATTCTCATTTGAGGTTCGCCAGAGGTTCTCCAAAAGGTAGAAGGGACGCCAGACTGTTAAAAGGCGAGGGAAGTCGCGAAGAAGGTCGACAAAGCGTGAAATACCTGAGTAGGTTCCTGTATGGGTTCGTGTAAAAGAGAATAAGTGGCAAAAGTAGAGAAGAGACTCAACAAAGTTGTGTTGATGTTGCAAGCTTCGTTGGAGCCCCTGCGTAAAATTGGTATCAGAGCCAAGTTTCTAGTTCAGGTTAGTACTCAGAAAAACCACTCTATATAAAAAATGGAACCTTCCCGAAAGTCTATTTCTTTCTGTGAGATAGAAGAAAGAGAATCAACTACTCAAGAAAATCCCCTTAGGAATATGTTCGCATTTGCTTCTGCTCATGTTTTAAACTCGACCGAACTAGAGTATGAAGAATCACAACCATCAGCAAGATGGCAGCTACCATGCATTTCTGTATTTGAAATCTATTTATACTTATCAGTATTTCACTTAAAAGCTGCTACTAGAATTAGCATTAAAGAGTCAATAAGACAGATCCAAGAGAACTCAGATTGTGTACAGTCCATCCCTCTCCTTGATCCAAAACAATTACAAGCTGAAGCAAAGAGGCTTGAAACCAAATACCTTCATATGGGATGTATCAGAATCAACATAAATCTCTGACCCACCAAGGCCTAAATACCTTTGTGTTAGCTACTGTTCGAGACTTGACCCACAATAAATACACCAATTCATTAATAGGAGGAATAGTTGCACCTTTGTCTAATGGCCCAGTCTATTTTAACTATTACCCAAAATTTTCTATTTATGTCTTCGATGAGACCATTGACCAAATCGTACAGCTGCAAATCCAGACAACTGGATTTGACATGCACAGAAAAATACATAACATTGCTATACAGATAAGAGGTTTTTTTCAGCATACAAACACTCTGTATCCTATCGTCCTCCACACACCCAGTAAAGACTCAAAGTCTAGTGTTTTTGTTTTAACTAATTCCAAAAATCAAAAGATTGAACACTAGACCATTCGATGGGAATATCTCACCGTCCCTAAACACTGGGTTGTATCAAACCCCAAGCCTCCTGCTTTAAGAAAGATAACCTCTGCAGACATCCAGGAGAGCCAATCCTTTGATGTCTTATCTTTTCCCAGAAGATCAACTATAGACCGCAGATGAATAGAACAAACATGCAGAAGTTCATAAACATATCGAGATCCAAGCATTGTAGCTACCGCTTGCTCCAGTTCTGTTCTAAATTCCTATCGTCTCATTTCATTATTTGAATTTGCACAAATTGTAAATTTTTCTTCATTAGAAATAAAGTGTCCTGAATGCCACTCATCTGTAAATCTAAGTCTTCTTGCTGAGTCTGTGATACATGAGAACCACCATCCTTGGACTGGTGAAGCACCTCCTTCCACCTCTGTAAGTCCCTGTCTAAATCCAAAATGTTTGTACATCCTATTTCCCCATGAGTCTGACCATGTTCTCATGATGAACGAATTGCCTTCTTTGGAAAATGAAGATCCAAGGCTGACAAAAATGTTCAACAAAATGAGGCTAGGCAACATGCCCAGATATGGCCTAGGATACTTGGAACAGATGAATGATCTCATTCCACAATCAAGATTTTGCTCACTACCAGTTGACTGCAAGAAGTCCTCTGTGCCTGAAATGCACAAATTCTTCACCTTGATGGATGGTTGCAGAAAGACCAAAATAGATTCCCATTGGATTAAAGAGATGTTGAATTGGGACATATATACACACCCTGAGGTAGAACTGTTTGGTCTCAGTCACACAGTTGAGGAAAAAATCAGGTTATCCCAAGACTGGAAGAATTATATGGAAAAGACTAATTCTTGGATCTCCTTTTATGTCTGGAAAAGAAAAGTGTAGTCAGAAAATGTGTTGATGATTGACACAACATCCTCCTCCGCAGCCAAACATTCCTGGTCTACTTTAGATGGTAATAGAGTTGAAACACCATCTACATTCCCTCCATACAAAGGTATCATCCCAGGAGAAAATCAAAATACTGCGAAGGCCATTCCTTTAGTTCTCAAGGATGACAGTGCATTGGGTATATATGGAAGAATATTGAAATCTAGCGAACAACTCAACTGGACAAATACGACAATTAAGGGTCTAGAAATGAGTTCTGAAAAATATGTTGAAATAAAAGAATAGTTTGATACTATTCAAGTCTCTTTGAATGATGTAAATAAGTGTCTTAATGATGTACAATATTCATCTTCTGTGTTAGATCTTATGTTAAAGAATCATTGGATAAGATTGAAGTAGAAGAGAAAATGGTAGATCATATTGATACTACTAAGGGATTATTGACAGATCTAACAGAAAAAGTTGACAAGATAAACTTGTCAAAAACAGATAAACCAGTCCCTACCTCTTTCTTATACAAAAGAAATGTACAGTTACAAAATCCTATCAACCCTGTTGACAGATTCCCCCATTTATTTCCAAAAGAAGTAGCTCAGTCCTCCTTAGATAAATCTGAAGCTACAGAACGAGTTTCCATTACTTCTTTGTTCAAGGAAGAAAAAGAAGAAAAAGAATCAGAATCTCAAATTCTTCCCATCTATGAACCACTAGAGAGTCGGTTCAATAAATATTCAGCTCTGGACCTAGATGGAAAAGGAAAACTTCTAGAGACACACACATTATTCCCTGATTCACATAGGGAATGGAATATAGATAACCTCAGTGTTGGTCAAGTTAGACAGATGATTGACATGATGTTTACAGAATACAAATTAATGTGTCTCAGAGGAAAGAATGAAGTTGAAGCCTGCAAAACTATCATATATTGTTTCACTGGAACACTTATTAGATGGTGGGAGACAAAATCATCTCCAACACTGATGACAAAGATGGAGAGTGAATTTCTCAAAGATGAAGCTGGGGATATTATTCATAATCCAGATGGGACTACTCAGAGTAACATGATTGGAGCTTTGACTTCAATGATCTTAGAGCACTGGTGTGGCTCTCAGATAGAGATTGCTGATAAACATGAGGTTATTCTAATGAACCTCAGATGTAATAAAATGTCACAGTCCAAAGACTTTCACCGAGATTGGATGCAGAGAACATATGATGCGAAACATTCAAAAAATCTGTTGTGAAAACAGAGATATCTTGTAGCCTTGCCTTCTAGATTTGTTGATTATATCAGACTGCAAGAAATATTTCAATTTCCATTTGAATCATATACCTAGGGAGAGATTTATTCTCTCATTACAAAAGCATTGGTCAGTCTGTGTACTAGTTCTAAGGTAAACAGATCCTTAGAAAAATTGTCAAGGCTTCCAGATAGTAAATCTATCTGCAGTAAATATGGTCTAACCATTGATGATCCTCTGGTTAAAAGAAGGAAAGCCAAAAAGCATGCCAAGAAAGAATATAAATAGACTTCCAAATATCACAAAGGCAAAATATAGGCCTCAGGCAGACACACGACCTCTACAAGGCCCAGAAAGGCATACTACAGGTATATCCCTAGAACACACTACTACAAGCCTTCTGATATACATTTACATACCTCCAAACAAGAGAAATAGAACAAGCTTACTTGTTGGTTTTGTGGTAAGACTAGACATACTTCCAATAAATGTCCATTGGGAGAAGAGTTGAAGAAAAATAGAGGTAAGAAATCTCAACCTCTGTACAGACAGAGCAAAGCTGTCAAAACAGAGAACCAAATACAGTGCCTGAAATGTGGGTCCAGAAGCCATACAATAGATCGTTGCCCTAACGTGGTGATCAAAGAACAGATTCAGTAGCAACAACTAGAAAAATCATCTGTTGACTCATTTAGCTCCTCTTCTGAGTCCTCATCTGTAGAAGAATTAAACACTCACATGCAGCCTTGTGATTGTTCAGATTCAGAAAATTGTAAATGTCGATTTTGTTCTGATTCTGATTCTGACTATTACATTGAATCCTCTATTAAAGAAATAGATACAACACCACAAAAAGAAAAAGTGTTGATAGCACAAATGGAAGAAGAATAGATGAAAATTCTTCACAGATTCGCGCAATGGAATAAGGTGACATGAAGAATAGACTCACTGAAGCATTTCTTGATGAGTTGCGTTCTTCAAGTTCTTCCAAATGAACTGTTAAAAAGCCTTTGTCTGTAGACGCTTCCTTTGAGCGAGATACTCGATCCTTCCAAAGACATCAACTGCAGGATAAGGTTCGTTCACTCACCTTGGGGGAGATAAGCAGAGAGATACATAATCTCAAAACTAAAATCTCTGTTTTAAAGTCTAAAGTAGCAGAAATGGAAAAGGGTAAGTAGCCCGCTGTTACAGATGCCTATGAATGGGATGTTGCACCCACCTTCAAAGAGCCAAAAGTAGAAATCATTGAAGGAAAGAAAGATCCTATTATAGGATTCAGAGAGATGCGGATTTTGGCTGTTGAATATCAGCAACACCATGTAGAGGTAAACATTTGCATACAAGGTGAAATGTATTCATTAACTGCACTACTTGATTCTGGTGCAGATGTAAATATATTGAATACAAAAGTCATTCCTAGAAATTCTAGATCTCTGCAGACAGAAAAGTAATTGGTCTAGGAAACAAAACACTCAGGTATGAAGTACCAAAATCTTCTATCTGTTTTGACCAACATTGTATAAAGCTAAAGTTTGCAGCTGCATATATACCAGTAGACTGTATTCTAGGGAATATTTTCTTGGCAATAGTAGAACCCCATGGTTCAATAAGATTGAAGGAAAATAGAGCTGGCTATTTTATTATTGTTCCAACCTCTAAAGGGAATTCTAAAAGAATTGAGATGCCTTACATCTCAAACCCGAGAATTTCCACCATGGTCCAGACAATCAAGGCATTGGACAAAGCAGAAGCTAAACTGACAGATCTCAAAGATCTGAAATCCATAATACAGGTGGAAGAATAGCTGAAAAATCCTCTAAACCAAAAGAATATTGTTGATCTCAAAAAGAGGATAGAAGATGAATGTTTCTCAGAATATCCCAATGCTTTCTGGCACAGGAAGCAGTACATAGTTGAACTGCCCTATAAGGAAAAATACATTGGTTGGCCCTACAAAAGTAGAGCAATCCCAATGAATAGAGAATACAGAGAACTGTGTGAGAAAGAAATTAAGCAGTTATTGGACAGAAAGTTAATCAGAGAATCAGATAGTCCATGGAATTGCTATGGATTTTATGTAAACAAAAGGTCTAAATAAATCAGGGGTATACCAAGGCTTGTGATAAATTATAAGCCTCTGAACTTCGTTCTTGCTGACAATACACATCCTATCCCTCACAAAGGAGACCTCATAGGAAGGCTAACTGGAGCAAAAATATTTTCAAAGTTTGATTTAAAATTAGGCTTTTGGCAGGTTGCCATTTCTGAGAAAGATAAGTTCAAGGCAGCCTTCAGCGTGCCTGTAGGACATTACAAATGGAACGCAATGCCTTTTGGATTGAAGCATGCTCCCTCCAAATTCCAAAAGGTAATGGATTCCATCTTCAAGACATATTTTGACTGGCTTCTCGTTTACATTGATGATATTTTAATTTTCTCCAAAAATATCCAAGACCACTTTAAGCATATTCAAACATTTGTACAATTAGTGAAAAGAAATGGATTGGTCATGAGAAAAAAGAAAATAGAAGTACTTCAAACTTCTATATAATTTCTTGGCCACACTATATTTAATGGCTAGATATCCCTGCAAAAACATGCTCTGGAGTTTTCTGATAAATTTCCAGATGTTATCATAGATAAAACCCAACTTCAAATATTTCTGGGATGTCTCAACTATGTCAGCAACTTCTATAAAGATTGTGCAAAAGACAGAAGCTTGTTGAACCAAAGATTGAAGAAAGATCCACCACAGTGGACTGAGGCGCATACCAGAGCAGTCCAGCTTATCAAGGCCAAGGTAAAAACACTCCCTATTTTATATGTTTCTGATGATAATTCCTTTAAAATTGTGGAATGAGATGCTAGCAACATTGGATGGGAAGGCATTCTTAAGCAGAGAAAGGACAGAGAAGAACAAATAGTACAGTTCACCTTAGGAACGTGGAACCCTGTGGAACAAAACTATTCCACAATAGAGAAAGAAGTCAAAGCTGCGTGGAATTGTATAGATAAGTTCGAAGTAAACCTGGTAAATAAGAAATTTTTACTGAGAACAGATGCCTCGGCTCTAAAAAAGGTATTAACCAAAGACATTAAGAAGTAGGGAGAAGCCATGTTTGCTAGGTGGTAGGCTCTATTTGCCAACTTCGACTTTGAGGTTGAGCATAATAAAGGGACATAAAATTGCTTGCTAGATTTCCTTAGAAGAGAACATCTCTAGCCACAAGAACATATTCTGATAATAGTTACAGAATGGGACCAGAGTCAACATCAAGAAGTTCTGAGAACTATCCTAGAAATCCAAAGGATTATAAAGAAAATTGGAAACCAACATGGCAACTAAGAAACACCAAGGTGTTAGATGCTAATCTCCAACCACACACTGACATCTTGCATCTAGTACCAGAAAGAAGGGTGTATCCAAAAGGTAATAGGTGGATCCACAACATGGTCTATTCAAAGAGCAGAGCAGCAACCATACAAGAAGAAGATTCCTTAAGACATGACTTCGACAATGTCACTATGATTTGGTGCAAAGGAGGAAGTCAACAGGGCATCCATCACAGATACTTCAGCATCAATTGGACGAGAAACACTTCATGGCCCTCCATGACACGTAATGCTGCACTTTTGCCAGGAAATGATTCAAGATTAATATTTCCGGACACAGTGTATGATTTTGCGGGATATAAGAAATTATGGTGGGACCTCCTAAATGTTGATGAAAATAATACGCCCCAATACACGAAATTAAAGTTTGGAACTAAATGCATAATGCAGAGAAATCAACAATGTGACTGGTTACAAGACAGGTGGGCAGATTACGGTGTAAATAGGACAGCGATTGATCCTTTTTATCATGAATCTTTCAGCAGAATGGGTTGTGAAATATGTTTTGAACACAATATTCCTGAATGCTTTCACTCACCCTATCAGACTATCAAATATATAATCAATTATGCTAAAAATGAAATTCTGAAACAGTACATGGTGCGACACCATGAGTGGCTCGTTTTAACCAAAATTAAGCACCAATATGTACTTAATAAGCCCATGATAGTAAGAAGGATCTTTACTAAAGCATGGGATGAAAACATGTACAGAAGATTTTGGTTTCCCGAAATCACTGTCTTTTAAAGAGTCGATTTCTGTGGGACTTGTCCTTAAAGTCTCCACTATGTAATAATGATGTCCAATCACAAGGACTGATTACGGCCAGTTTTCTCGTGGGCTTTACTGTCCAAAAGCATCCACAATGTAAATATCTTGCCAGAATATTTTTTGTGGGATTTAACTAAATCATCCACTATGTATTTCAGTACGAAGATTCTTCAATCATGAGACTCAGAGAACTTCTCCGACTTTTGGTGCGCTTTGAGCCACATCTCATGTACTGACATAATAATAAGTACTCAGTATGTCTGCCTGAAGGTCAAATTTTTGTCCCCTCCTTTTCCTATATAAGAAAGGGGTAAGGCTCATTCTAGGCATTTGGAGTTGGAGTGAGAGATAGTGAGTCTAAGAGTCAAGAAATTTTCATGCTCTGCAACTATGGAAAATTGTCTGATCTGCTTGCACCATGAAAAGGTCTCAAAGTCCTAGGTGATCTGAGGAGCCTGCACATCTGTATGCTCGGCACAGATGATAACCTAAAGTGGCCAGATCAATATAGTAAGTCAGTATATCTGTGTGTTGAGATGTTCGAAGACTGAGTCTGTAATTTTGCTAGGAAGCTTTCAGTAAGATATCTCATTTATTGAGAAGCAAAGTCTGATAAATGCGAATACAGTCAATCTAAGGAAAGAACAGATTGTAATCCTCTGTAATCCATTTTTCCTGAATTAATAAGAGTGTTCTTTATTCCGCATTTGAGTATTTGTGCATTTTTGAGCTGTTGAGGTAGTATCTGCTTAAGTTATTCTCATTTGAGGTTCGCCAGAGGTTCACTAAAAGGTAGAAGGGACACCAGACCATTAAAAGGCAAGGGAAGCCGCAAAGAAGGTCGATAGAGCATGAAATACCTGAGTAGGTTCATGTAAAAGAGAATAAGTGGCGAAAGCAGATAAGAGACTCAACAAGGCCTAGCAGTTGTGTTGTTGTTGCAAGCTTCATTGGAGTCCCTGTGTAATATTGGTATCAGAGCCAAGTTTCTGGTTCAGGTTAGTACTGATAAAAACCACTCTATATAAAAAATGGAACCTTTCAAAAAGTCTATTTCTTTATGTGAGATAGAAGAAAGAGAATCAACTACTCAAGAAAATCCCCTTAGGGATATATTCGCATTTTCTTCTAGTCGTGTTTTAAACTCAGTTGAACTAGAGTATGAAGAACCACAGGCATCGAAGAGATGGAAGCTACCGTGCATTTCTGCATCTGAAGTCTATTCAAACTTATCAGTATTTCACTTAAAAGCTGCTACTAGAATTAGCATTAAAGAGTCAATAAGTCAAATCCAGGAGAACTCAAATTGTGTACAGTCCATCCCTCTCCTTGATCCAAAACAATTATGAGTTGAAGCTAAGAGGCTTAAAACCAAATACCTTCATTTGGGATGTATCAGAATCAGCATAAATCCTCTAACCCACCAAGGCCTAAATACCTTTGTGTTAGCTACTGTCAGAGACTTGACCCACAACAAATACACCGATTCATTAATAGGAGGAAGAGTTGCACCTTTGTCTAATGGCCTAGTCTCTTTTAACTGTTACCCAAACTTTTCTGTTTATGTCTTCGATGAAACCACTGACCAAATCTTACAGCTGCAGATCTAGAAAATTGGATTTGACATGCATAGAAAAGGACATAACATTGCTATACAGACAAGAGGTTGTTTTCGTCATACAAACACTCTGTATCCTGCTGCCCTCCACACACCCAGCAAAGAATCAAAGTCTAGTGTTGTTGTTTTAACTGATTCCAAAAATCAGAAGATTGAACACCAGACCATTCGATGGGAAGATCTCACCTTCCCTAAACACTGAGTTGTATCAAACCACAAGCCTCCTGCTTTAAAAAAAATAACCTCTGCAGACGTCCAGGAGAACCAGTCCTCTGTTGTCTTATCTTTTCTGGGAAGATCAACTATAGACCGCAGACGAATAGAACAAACATGCAGAATTTCATCAGCATATCGAGATCCAAGCATTGTAGATACCGCTTGCTCCAGCTCCGTTTTAAATTCCTGTCGTCACATTTCATTATTTGAATTTGCAAAAAATGTAAATTTTTCTTCATTAGAAGTAAAGTGTCCTGAATGCTACTCATCTGTAAATCTGAGTCTTATTGCTGAGTGTGTCATACATGAGAACCGCCATCCTTGGACCGGTGAAGCACCTCCTTCCACCTCTATAAATCCCTATCCAATTCCAAAATGTTCAGACATCCCATTTCCCCCTGAGTCTGACCATGTTCCCGTGATGCACGAATTGCCTTCTTTGGAAAATGAAGATCCAAGGCTGATAGAAATGTTCATCAAAATGAGGCCAGGAAACATGCCCAGATATGGCCTAGGATACTTGGAACAGATGAAAGATCTCATTCCACAATCATGATTTTTCTCACTACCAGTTGACTGTAAGAAGCCCTTTGTGCCTGAAATGCAAAAATTCTTCACCTTGATGGATGGTTGTAGAAATACCAAAATAGATTCCCATTGGATTAAAGAGATGTTGAATTGGGACATTTATACACACCCTGAGGCAGAATAGTTTGGTCTCAGTGACACAGTTGAGGAGAAAATCAGGTTATCCCAAGAATGGAAGAATTATATGGAAAAGGCTAATTCTTGGATTTTCTTTTATGCCTGGAAAAGAAAAGTGTAGTTAGAAAATGTGTTGATGACTGGCACAGCATCCTCCTCCTCAGCCAAACATTCCTGGTCTACTTTAGATGGTAATAGAGTTGAAACACCATCTACATTCCCTCCATACAAAGGTATCATCCTAGGAGAAAATTAAAATACTGCGAAGGCCATTCCTTTAGTTCTCAAGGATGACAATGCATTGGGTATAGATGGAAGAATACAAAAAGCCAACAAACAAGTCAACTGGACAAATACTGCAATTAAGGGTCTGGAAATGAATTCCGCAAAATTTGTTGAAATAAAAGAATAGTTTGATACTGTTCAAGTCTCTCTGAATGATGTAAATAAGTGTCTTAATGATGTACAATATTCATCTTCTATTGTTAGATCTTATGTTAAAGAATCATTGGATAAGATTGAAGAAGTAGAAGAGAAAATGGTAGATCATATTGATACTACTAAGGGATTATTGACAGATCTAACAGAAAAAGTTGACAAGATAAACTTGTCAAAAACAGACAAACCAGTCCCTACCTCTTTCTTATATAAAAGAATTGTATAGATACAAAATCCTGTCAAGCTTGTTGACAGATTCCCCCATTTATTTCCAAAAGAAGTAGCTCAGTCCTCCTTAGATAAATCTGAATCTACAGAATGATTTTCCATTACTTCTTTGTTCAAGGAAGAAAAAGAAGAAAAAGAATTAGAATCTTAGATTCTGTACAGTCCATCCCTCTCCTTGATCCAAAACAATTACAAGTTGAAGCCAAGAGGGTTAAAACCAAATACCTTCATTTGGGATGTATCAGAATCGGCATAAATCCTCTGACCCACCAAGGCCTAAATACTTTTGTGTTAGCTAGTGTCAGAGACTTGAACCACAACAAATACACTGATTCATTAATAAGAGGAATAGTTGCACCTTTGTCTAATGGACCATTCTATTTTGACTGTTACCCAAAATTTTCTATTTATGTCTTCGATAAAACCATTGACCAAATCTTACAGCTACAAATCTAGACAACTGGATTTGACATGCACATAAAAAGACCTAACATTGCTATACAGAGAAGAGGTTGTTTTCGGCATACAAACACTCTGTATCCTATCGTCCTCCACATACCCAGTAAAGACTCAAAGTCTAGTGTTGTTGTTTTAACTGATTCCAAAAATTAGAAGATTGAACACCAAACCATTCGATGGGAAGAGCTCACCTTCCCTGAACACTAGGTTGTATCAAACCCCAAGCCTCCTGCTTTAAAAAAGATAACCTCTGTAGATATCCAGGAGAACCAGTCCTCTGCTGTCTTATCTTTTCCCAAAAGATCAACTATAGACTGCAGACGAATAGAACAAACATGTAGAAGTTCATCAGCATATCGAGATCCAGGCATTTTAGATACCACTTGCTCCAGTTCCGTTCTCAATTCCTGTCGTCACATTTCATTATTTGAATTTGCACAAATTGTAAATTTTTCTTCATTTGAAGTAAAGTGTCCTAAATGCCACTCATCTATAAATCTAAGTCTTCTTGCTGAGTCTGTAATACATGAGAACCACCATCCTCGGACCAGTGAAGCACCTCCTTCCACCTCTGTAAATCCTTGTCCAAATTCAAAATGTTCAGACATCCCATTTCCCCATGAGTCTGACCATGTTCTCATGATGCACAAATTTCCTTCTTTGGAAAATGAAGATCCAAGGCTGACAGAAATGTTCAGCAAAATGAGGCCAGGCAACATGCCCAAATATGGCCTAGGATACGTCGAACAGATGAATGATCTCATTCCACAGTCAAGATTTTGCTCACTACCAGTTGACTGCAAGAAGCCCTCTGTGCCTGAAATGTACAAATTCTTCACCTTGATGGATGGTTGCAGAAAGACCAAAATAGATTCCCATTGGATTAAAGAGATGTTGAATTGGGACATCTATACACACACTGAGGAAAAACGGTTTGGTCTCAGTGACAGTTGAGGAAAAAATCAAGTTATCCCAAGAATGGAAGAATTATATGGAAAAAACTAATTCTTGGATTTCCTTTTATGTCTGGAAAAGAAAAATGTAGTCAAAAAATGTGTTGATGAATGACACAACATCCTCCTCCTCAGCCAAACATTTTTGGTATACTTTAGATGGTAATATAGTTGAAACACCATCTACATTCCCTCCATACAAAGGTATCATCGTAGGAGAAAATCAAAATACTGCGAAGGCCATTCCTTTAGTTCTCAAGGATGAAAGTGCATTGGGTATAGATGGAAGAATACAGAAAGCTAGCAAACAACTCAACTGGACAAATACTGCAATTAAGGGTCCAAAAATGATTTCTGCAAAATCTATTGAAACAAAAGAACAGTTTTATATTGTTCAAGTCTCTCTGAATGATGTAAATAAGTGTCTTAATGATGTACAATATTCGTTGTTAGATCTTATTTTAAAGAATCATTGGATAAGATTGAAGAGGTAGAAGAGAATGGTAGATCATATTGATACTAGTAAGGGATTATTGATAGATCTAACCAAAAAAGTTGACAAGATAAACTTGTCAAAAACAGATAAACTAGTCCCTACCTCTTTCTTATATAAAAGAAATGTACAAATACAAAATCCTGTCAAGCCTGTTGACAGATTCCCCTATTTATTTCCAAAAGAAGTAGCTCAGTCCTCCTCAGATAAATCTGAAGCTATAGAATGAGTTTCCATTACTTCTTTGTTCAAGGAAGAAAAAGAAGAAAAAGTATCAGAATCTCAGATTCTTCCCATCTATGAACCACTAGAGAGTCGATTCAATAAATATTCAGCTCCGGACTTGGATGGACTGAGACTTGAGAGATTTATAGAATGTGGTAGTTACTAGTGTGTGTATATTGTGCGATTAGTGGTACAATGGAGAGACCTACCTGGTAGTTACTAGTGTGTGTCTATTGTGCGATTAGTGGTACAATGGAGAGACCTACCAAGCAGGGACATTGGTCTCGGGAAAGTATAGTAGGGAGATCCATAGAGCATTTATGTAAAAGGAAGATGAGAAGTGTTGTCTTCAAGTTGGGTTATGTTATGGTAGAATTTTGTTGGTGATAAGTGGTAACAAAACACTTACATCAATAGGTAAAAAGTAAATTCGGGGCATGAGTTGGACTAACTCATGTTATCTCATCCCTTAATGTTCCTAAGGACATTTGGGGACCCGAAAAACTTAGCACCTAAAAGACTTGAAAGCATGGCTGACAAATGACTGAAAAGACTATACAAAATAATTTCAGTCTCATGTGAATAGGTCTCCTACAATGAATGCACAGAAACCTAGTACATAAACCATTTTTCTCTTCGCTTAGCTACCCATGGCTCATTTCCCTTTCCAAATATCAATAATTATTTTCCAAGAAAATATAAAATAAGCATAGTAGTCTACAAAGTCATGCCACAAAGTGAAAGGAAATAACAAATTTCTTCAAACCAAAAAGTATATAAAGAAAACAATAAGAATTATAAAACTAGATCTATGAATCCAAGCATGAAGTAAGAACTAAAATAATTTAAGGGACTAACATAATATTTGACCAAAACAAAACTCAAAACTCAATAAAATGCCCCAAACACAAGAAACATATAAACCATTAAAATTTTCCAAGATATCAGAGTTAGACATCAAGGTAGTTTCATGTACTTGAATGAGCCCATTGTTGCTTTGCGTTAGTCTCGTTAAATTAGTTATTTATCATTTAATAATAGTCAAACACTATTTATGTGAAAAGAAATAGGTCCCAACCTCATCAAATCCAACTTTATTTCTTGTCACAAATAAGAAACAAATAATTTAATGATAAAATATGAAACATCAATCTTAAAATAACACGCATCAAAGTAATGTCGTTGTAATGTTACAATGAAAAATACAAATATAGAACCTATCTTTACCTGAATTTAACATATACTAATCTTGCATGATCAATGGAACATGTATACCAAAATAAGAGTCCTAAGGTATTTCAATTTCCCAGTTCTTATATTGGTCCTCATTTTATAAATTGTGGTCATGATCTTCTCTAAATGAACTATGATTATGAGCCTCCAAAACATTATGTTCTATATCAAGTTCATTAGAGAAATTTGTTATTGTTTTCTCCCCTTCTATCACAATCTGATCTCTAAAGGGTTAGTGCTCTTTCATATGGAAAATTGTCAATGTCATAATTTGTTACATATAATCTTAAACATGTATCCACATGTTTATCAAGCTTAATCCTCAACTTCAACTTCAAAAATGATAATGCACTAAACATTCTCTCATCCTCCATTGATCCTAAAATCATGGTCTGACATAAATCTGTTAATTTGAAATATTCTGATATGTTTTCTTGCAGGTATTGGCTAGCACTTAAAGTATTCCATAATCTTCTTATAGCACCATTTTCATTAGGATTCTCCAAAAAAGGATATTGTTTCCACATTGTTTCAGCAAAGCATCGACCTTGTTGATACAATTTTGATGACTCTAAAATACCTTCAATTTGCTCTCCATGTATCGAGACTTTCTTGCAAAAATGGTCTACTAAACATTTTAATCTTTTTTGAAAATCGGATTTTAAAGTTCTTGGCCATTGACAATTGTTCAAATATTGAGGGTATACCACACACATGGCCTCTAACAATTCATCTCGAGGAAATCGTTCTCTTATCTCTAATGATAGTGATCTTGCAATTTCTACCAACTTTTGTCTCACTCAAATCACAATATTATCAAATTGGTCTCTTGACATGGGGAAATTGTTGGTGATTCATCCCATCTTACTAATATAATGAAAGGGAACCACATACCCATGCACTGCGATACATAGTATCCCTTTTTCATTAAACGTAAAAAAAAAATCAGTATTTTCTATATTGATGATCTTAGTCCAACTTTTAAACTCTGGACCAATAAAAGAGTCTGGCATCATATACAAATTATCTAATGCAAGACATGCTAACTTTCTCGCATTTGTGTATTCTGCAATATACATTGTGAGATTCTAAGACATTTTCACGAGGACATTCATTTCATGTAGCATAGGAAGAATTCCAGCCAATGTCAATAATGTCTCTATATTAGTTAGTTGAGAAAGAAGATCTTGAGCTTTGTCTACATTGTAGCAATTTTCATACATCAACCCTACCAAAGATTTGAACTCACTAAATAGTCTTTGAGCTGGTCCATTTAATGAGATCCATCTTGTATCAACATCTTTCAGTAGTTTTTTTTCCATCTGTAACACCATCTGCAAATTGTTGAAACTCTAAATATTGTTTGGGATGACGAGAAAAGTATGCATGAGTCTCACATACAAGATCTTCAACTTTTGAAACTGATGGAAACTTGCTTACTATTTTAAATCCAAGATTCATTTTATGAGCCATACAATGAATACTAAGCATATATGGTGAAGTTGATAGCAGTAGCCTAACACAAAGGGCATTCCTTTGTCCTTGCATTATCGATGCTCCATCTGCTCCAACACATACCAACTTTTTTGCAATCATTAAATGATCCATACCACTTTCCTTCCAACCATTAAGAACAAATTCATAAATATTTTTAGTTGTAGAAGTCTCTCTCATCTTTTTAATCCCAAGTATATAGGAATGCCTAATATGGTCATTAACCATATAAATTCTCATGCAAATCCATGAAGTATTATCTATAGTCGTAACCTCATCCAAAGAAAATGCTGAAAACCTAACATTTGCAATCTTCTCTTTCAAATCATCCTTTTCTATTTGAGCTAGATATCTTGCCCATTCCCAACCACTGGTTACAGACCAATGAGAAGATTGAAAGTTTGGCACTCAGAGAAAAGATATAAATTTCATGTGATCTAGATAATCTGTCATAGGATGACCTTTAGATAAGATGTGAAATACAATGCTTAATTGTATCATCTTGGATAACAAACTTCTTTCCATCGTCTTTTCAAATAGAGATATGATGGTTCCTCCACTTGCCTCAAGTTTCCTCTTACTTATTAAATATTTTTTATATTCTTCTGCATATTCAACATGTTGACATTCCTCAGAAGATTTTCCATCTAACAATAGATTTATCTTTACCATTTACAATTTTCTATTCATACACCTTTCCTGCATGCTTCTATACTGTATCTAGCTTCATCTGAAATTTCACTACCTTTTGAGTTTTCCAACTACACACATTACATCTAACTTGTTGGAAAACCTCGTTCTCATTTGTAGGAGGTATTTCTTCAATAAATGGAAAACTTGAGACCCAATTTTCTTGGAATTGTCTCCCTATGGTCCACTAGCCTCTTTTCCTTTTCCGTGAATGGATTGTGTCACCTTCCAAGGAAAAATATTTAACATTTTCATCACCAATTTCTGTTGAAACTACATTTATCTCACCTTGATCACTTGAGGAACCTATTATTTCATCCATCGTATGGATGTCAAATGCATTTCCACAAGAGTTAACCTCTCTCTCAATAATAGATTTTTCAAAGGAGCTTGAATCATGAAAAGAATGTGTATTTTTGGATGGAGCCTTTTGAAAGTATGATAATACATCCATTTAACTTGATGGTTTCTTCCCACGATTATCTTTTGACATATCAATGAATATTCCACACGTAAAATTTCAAATCGATCTGTAAACCTACATCAACAGTTTCCAAGAGTTGAGATATGCTTCATATAGATTCACTTGTTCATAGAAAATAGAATTGTACTTCGCAAAAAAATTGTTGAGTCAACATTGAAAGAATATATATCAGGAATTGAATTTTGAGGCTGTTAGCACCTAAATCTGCCCTAGGCTGAAGGAAGGCAAAATTCAGGGTAACCACAAACCACGCTCAGTCTGGTAGCTAGCCCTACCAGAACAGGAGAGGGCTCTCTCCGAGTCACGCTCAATGAATAGATTAGCAAAAAACGGTCTGAGATGACTTACAGTGAAATATTGATCTTAGGCTAGTAAGTGAATAGGGATACAAGAAACAATTTTTATGAATGACCGAGCTTCTGGGATGGTATGGGACCAACGGTGAGCAAAGAACAAAGAATTTAATACGAAGGCACAGATTACTTCGTGAGGCAAGGCAGGCAGAAAGTGTAGCAATTTAGTTTGGAATAACATGGAACAGAGAGATTGCTGAGGAGTGTGAAAAGGGCATAGGAACATGAATCCTTTTCAACAAAAGAAGAACACTGAACATGAAATTTTCCCACAGGCAGAGCAATAAAATTGAATTCTACCTAATCTCACTCAGAAAATTTCACTGGAAATGAACATGAATTGAATTATGAAACATAACGAAACACATATGAAAACATAAGAGACACATTTGCTACACTCACAACCACAAGGATCTCATGAAACAAAGCCGCTGCCTTTCATTAATTCTCTGTCAAAAATATACAGTGAAGAATCATAGTTTCTTTCCCACAGTCTCCCAGAAGTTACAAGCCAACCATCCCTTTGTAAATAGCTTACATACAAGATATAGAATGTGTTAGGAAGAGATAGAACGCCCAAGGGTTGGGGAGTTACTCGAATCATTACAAAATGGAGATGAAGAGCCAACCATTAACTACAGGTGCAGCGCTACAAACACGACATTTGGCTTGGGTGACCGTTTGCCTTCCTTCACCACTTGGATAGAAGCCAATCTAGAGAGAAAATAATTTAAATGCAACCTTTGGTGCCAAAAAACCATAGTGTAGATGAGCAGGCCCACTTGGAGAAGTCGCGAACTAAATTTCGCAAAACGGAAGCAAAATTGGCAATTTTTCCTCTGTGCGCCGCGCCATTTTCTCTGTGTGCCAGGCCACTTTGGGGCCTGTTTTGGGGCACTTTCAGGAGTCCAAAATGTGCCCAAGTGGGCTTGTTGGAAATCTTGTCTTGTCTACTTTCTAACCCAACTGGAATTTTTGAATTTTGTGCTCATTTCCCCTCCAAATCTTCATTCTCCTAAGGCTACTTCCTGTGTGTCAAAAAGGGGGCAGAGAGGCCATTTGTTGGGTGTTTTTGACCTCTAGGAGACTCAGATCTTGCCCAAATTTCTTGTCTGGATACCAGTAGTCGTGATTTTCCATGATGAATCCAAAAATGCAAACCATTCCTCATTTGGAGCTCTATATTTTTAGCGTCGCGCCAATGGCGCGGCGCACAGGGAGAAAAAACCTGTGTTTTGCCCAAAAATTTGTCATGTGACCAAAATTTCCCCAAATTTCTTGAAATTTTGGCTGGAGGTCCTCTATGAATTTCTATGCTATGATAAGGAAGCTTCAGCCAAGATTCGAAGCCGATCTTGCTCTTTTGCCTCTTTTGTTGCTTTGTTCAATTTTGCCTTCAAGCTCCTTATCGAGGCCCTTGCACTCATGTTTCGTGCCCTGTAATGATAAACCATCCTCCTCAGTATGTTTTTGTCTCTGTCGGCCTTCTCCAGCAGTCTCTCCAGGTGTATGTTGACTCTCTCGATATTGGCCTCCCGGTCCTCATTGATATCTTGCTCCAATGGCGTGAGCTCAACTCCTCTCCTTTGTGCAGCTTGGCGATGCTCACAAATGTTTTGTAGCTCCATGATTGTTTGTTGATCCTCAAGCTGCTTGTTTCTCTACTCCAGGTACTTCATGTTCCACTTGGCCCTCTCCAAGTCAAGGGACAAGTCCTCAATCTCTGACTGCTACTCCTGAATGATCTCTCTAAGCTCTTCATTTGTTGGTTCTATGTCTGTCTCATCATCATGAAGGAGAATGAATTTGGTCTCTCGTTCACCTGATGTTCCTTCCTCCTGCACTCGCTCCTTACCTCTTCTCTGCTCCTGTGATGCTGATGTAGGAAGCGAGGCCCCTTCCACCCCGGGTGGAGATAACACTTGCTTTGCTGCTGCAAACAAAGGTCCATTGCCTTTCCGATAGGTGATGTATACTGGCATAGTAGCAGTCTCATGGCGCTCATACTGATGTGAAGGACCACCTACCTCATGCTCTGCCTCTGATACTAATTGTGGAGTGCTGAAGAAGTCACGGGAGATAAAGTCCTCCCAAGCAATACCCTGCAATCCCAATTGATGATCCACCAAAATCCGGATAAGAGCAAAGTGATAGACACTGTTGAGCTGTTGTCGAGGGGTCTTGTGCTGCATGAAATTTTTCATCCTCTCTATGTTCCTGCAAATGAAAAATGGGAGGTTCATCATTCGCACCCTGGTAAAGTGCATGAGCAACCTGATATGATAGGCATAAAGGCGAGAAAACCTCCCCTCACAACTGAAGTACTTCATGATCAATTTCATGAGCGGAGCATACTCATCTCTCAAAAATCTGAATGGAAAACTCTTGTAAGCTGACTCAAACAACTGGCCTTAATGTAAGGCTCATAATGATGCCTCTCCACCTTTTTCTTCTTATGCCACTGTTCTCCAATGTTTGGTATGCCTGTTGCCATTGATATGGTTTCGGGTGTCAATGTGAAAGTGACCCCAGCCAAGATAGACTGACCTCCATGTAGGTGAAGTGCAAAAAGACAGGCTAACTCATGATGAACTCTGACATTTGCCACCCTTTGACAAAATTCAAAACATGCTAAGTGCTGGAAACAAGACATAGCAAGAGGGCATGCCTGCAACTTAGTGAGGGCGTTTGGCTCATCTCTAACATGTTTTCCACTCCTGTGATGTCTCCTAGGGGCCTGTTCTCCTGAAGTTGTATCACTGTGAGTTTCTACCCCATACTATGATGAAACCTCAGATGCCATGACTGTTGTTTTATAAACTGAATTTAGGCTGCCCCTTTGATGATGATGAAAGCTAGGTTGTTTGATAATCTGCCCCCAAGGGGAACAATGAAACAAGGGAGTATTAGGAGGGGAGTAATGAAATGGGAATAGGGGTTATAGGGAGAAATTTGTTTAGGGATATGGGAGGAGTTTCGGTATTTTTATAGGGTAGGGTTTGGGGTTTTAACAAGGTAGGGTTTGGGATGTTATGTTGACCAAATAGTGGAGGGATAGGTGAGAGGGTTTTGGTAGTAATTTAGGGCAGGGATATTAGGAAAAATGAGAAAGGGAGGATAGGAAAAATGGTAGGTGAGGGGAAAATGATGGGTGGAATGGAACCTTGGCACTAACAACCCACTTTAGAAACCCTAGCCATCATGGTTTTTTTTGGGTGATTTCTTATGGTTGATTTTATTGAATTTGGTTGCATTCAAACATCGCTATAAACCACCATATCATTTATAAAAATTGATGAACGAATGATGTCAAAGAGCCTACCTTTTAATTTGATGGGCTTCACAAAAATTTGGAGGTGATTTGGCCTTGTTTCGGCCCTTGGTCTATGTGCGTCGC
>APFE031750442.1:1756-32987 GCA_000404065.3 Pinus taeda
TTAGTGTATTTTATATCACAACTTTAACAAAGCCCTTTTGCTCTTTTTTCTTCCAATTTTTGTGGTGTCAACCTTGTAGGTTGTGGAAGCCTAGGGGCAACAACACTTCCATCTTTATAGTTGTGAGTGGTAGGCTTCCTTGTTTCCATAATTTTGCTTTCCATTTTTCTTTCCAACCTGAATGCCTTCTCCAATGAATCAGATTCCCAAAGGCGAACCTCATTTTGGATGTTATCCTTTAAAGTCCCTATGAACACATCAATCGTATTCTCCTTTGGAATATCTTTTACCCTTATGTTCAATTTTTGGAAGTCCTCAATGTGCTCCATCATTGAACCTTTTTTTTTTTAGATATATCAATTAGCTAAAAAAGGTGTTGCTTTTTGTATCCTCATAATGCATTGTCATTTCTTCCCTAAAAATTTCCCAAGAAACAATTTTTTTACGAGAGCAAAGCCATCAATATACTACAAATTGATTTGGTTCCAAATATAAGGTTTCAATGCGTACCTTTTATGTGTCATTATGGAGATCAAAATATTGCTCCATATGTAGTGTCCATGTTACGGAATCCTTGCCATCAAACTTCCTCATATCGATCTTTGGAACATGGTGGGTCTTCAATCCAATGTTAAAGTCTACGAAATCATGATTAATATTTCTTTTGTTCTCATCATGAGTTTCCTTTACTACCCTTTCAACATTAGTAAGCATTTCTTGTAGCAACTTTGTCAAATCTATCTTCAAATCTTCCATGTTGCCTTTCATTTTTTCTTCGATACCATCAATCTTAGCATCCACTTCATTGATCTTAGCTTCTATGCCATCCATCTTAACTTCCACGCCATTCATCTTAGCTTCCATGTCTTTATTTAAACCATCCATCTTCGCTGATGTTACTTTTTGTGAGAGTGAAATTTGTTGCACTTGGTCTCGTAATTTTGATATATCATGTTGCATTTATTCTTCTTCTTCATGAGTCATGCTAGAGATTTCAGGTTGCTTACTAGGTGTTTCCATTTTCTTTCTTCAGGGCATTAATTAATGATAATTATGATTCACTATGCCCTTTGAATCACTTCAAACTAATTTTTCAACCCAAACTTATGAAAAAATTTAAAAAGACTACACACATTTTTTCACTTTGTAGGAGCTCAATATTGAATCTGTCATATCTTTGTACTTGAGGATCTCCAAGGTATGAAATTTCATCCTAGTAGTCCTCTGAGTCCTCTTTCCAATTCCACCATTCTGATCGAAACTGGATTCTCCAAGAAATAAGTATGCCCAATCTCCCAAGATGACTTGATTATATACTTTTTCCGTAGAGAGAACTTGTACGAAGTGCCACGTGTCACTGTTTCGACCTTCAGATCTGAAAGTGATACAAAAAAGCTATAGTCCGTCTTATTTTTGTAGCTTCTTATGAAATTTAAATTTGATGCTCAAAGAGAAATTTATGATGATTTTCTGAAGGTCACTTGTTTGGGATGTAATTCGGGAGCCTGCAAAAACCCTAAATTCCTTGGATCATATCTCCGAAAATATAGAGAGACAAGATCTTAAATTTGGACCCAAGGTTCATCGTGATTTTAGCTCAAATGGGTTTTAATTTCCTCTTCTGAAACTTCGTAGAAACAAATTTATAGTGAAAATTCCGTGATGACCTGTTTGGAGCAGTGAAACCCTAGAATCCAAAGTCTCTGATAACAAATGTTATGCAACCAACTCACAAAATAGAAGAAAAGATAGATAAAAGACTTCAAAATCAGACACTTTGAGGGGGAAACCTTCTTTACATTGCACAAATGAATAATTCTTGGATGATACAAATGAGAAAACCTCCTTTCTATAGATAAGTGTCCAAGGGGTCACAATATAATCAAAGCTGACATAACAATAATAATATAAGGGCACAACAATAACAATAGTGGGCTTTCATGGGGCACAATAATAACAATATGGGGCAATAGGGGAACAACAATAACAATAAGTGCTACAATGACAATAGTAATTGGGGAATCACTAGTATTTTAGGGACCTAACATTTAGGTCATGGTACATGATTATAATATACCTGTACTTGGAAAAATCATAGATGAAGGTGCATTTGTTAGTATTTTGTCCTCAACTACTTGGAAAGCTTTAGGTTCTCCATAGCTTGTTCCCTTTACATAGAATCTGTTAGCTTTTAACAGAGGAATCAGTCAACCATTACGAATCCTTATGAAGTTACCTATTACTTTGGGAGGAAAATTCATCTATCTCGATGTGATGGTTGTCCAAGGCCCTTTGGATTTTAATTTACTCCTTGGTCATGACTATGTTTATGTCATGGGAGATCTTATCTCTTCTCTCTTTCATGTCATATGTTTCCCGCATGAAGGAAGAATTGTGGCCATTGATCAGCTTTTGTTCATTGGTCCTAATTTTACTCTTGACCAACCATATTCTCTAAATGGTTTGTGTATGAAAGTGGCATCACCCCTGCCATAGGTTAATTATGTGGGAACCTGTTTTGTGCCCACATCTACTTATGATCTAGTTAGTGATATAGTGCGTCATGTACTGGGGGCATTGGAACCTGACCTTTCCATTATATCCCTTGACATGTATCCCTTCAAGAGTGTTGCTCTCCCATCTGATGAGAACCTCTTGGAAGCCATGGCCTCTTATGGGTCGTGATCAAGGTGTCATGAGGATAGTTCTTTTACTATGTCAACCTCATTAAAAAATGAAATAGGTGTCATGAGGATAGTTCTTTTACTATGTCAACCTTGTTAAAAAATGAAATAGGTGTCATGAGGATAGTTCTTTTACCATGTCAACCTCGTTAAAAAATGAAATAGGTTCTCATGAGGGTAGTTATTTTCCTATGTCAACCTCGTTAAAACATGAAATAGGTCGATGTGACGATAGTTCTTTTACTATGTCAACCTCATTAAAAAATGAAATAGGTCCCTGGAGCACAGTTCCTTTTCTTGTGTCAAGCTCATTAAAAAATGAAACAAGGTGTTGGAGCATAGTTCCTTATTTTGTGTCAAGCTCCTTAAAAAATGAATCAAGGTTCCCAGAGCAGAGTTCATTTAATTTTGTCAATCTTGTTCAAAAAATGAAATAAGGTGTCATGCGCATGGTTATTTTCATGTGTCAAGCTCGTTAAAAAATGAAATGAATCCCCTTCCAATTCGAATCTTTGATTAGATATTGTAAATTTCTAGTGGAATCTTTCACTTGATCTCGTAAACGAACCTTCATTCCATCCACCTATTAGTAACTAGTAGTCTACTTAGGTGAATGAAATGAATCTTGGGGGGCATGTACCTCAAATTGAATCATTATGTTGGGGGCATGCAAACTCATCTCAAGCATAGTTTATCTTTGTTTAAAGATTGTGTAAAAATTAAAAGAAATCCAAGCATAGTTTGTTTCCGTTTCAATATTGTTTAAAAATGAAGCCAAATCCAAGCATAGTTTATTTCTATTTTAAGCTTGTGTAAAAATGAAACCAAATCAAAGCATAGTTTTTTCCCATGTTTCAAGCTTGTGAAAAAATGAAACCATATTCAAGTATACTCAAGCTTAGTTTCCCATGTTTTAAGCTTGTGTAAAAATAAAACCATTCCCACTTTACCTCTCATGATTTCCATCTTTATCAAGTTGGTTTTGCCAGATGAGCCTTGGTTTTTTCACCATCTCTTTGGCCGATCATACGCTTTCACTTGGTTGTTTTACCTTTGCCTCAGAAACATCTGTGATGAGTGGTCTTATTAGCCAACCTCTTGACCTTTACATGTTTTGAGTAGTTCCATCATGACCGAAACCAGTTGTTATGCTTTTATACCACTCATTCCTCCAAGTGGAGTCCTCTTTCATCTCTTTTTAGGCTCCAAAAATATGAAAATATTTCTGAGCACTTGTCTTTTCAAATTTGTAAAGGTAAATGAAAAGACATTTATTTAGTATAAGTTTAACCCTTTTTTTTAGACTGAGATAGGCTAGCTACGAAAAAGGAATACCTTAGTCGAACATGGCTAAGAGTTTCTCTTGAATAGTGTTTTCTACCTTTTTGGATTCGAGAGACTATCTAATAAAAGGGACCTATGGAGTTTCTTTTTTGCCTCTTTTTCAAACTCTCTAAACATGAAAACGATGTTGAGTTACTCCTCCTTCAGACTCGCAAAACTTAAATGATGCAGGACTTGTCACCATGACGAGACCAAACTACTCCTTCTTAGGGCTCGTTAAACTTACTAGGATGGATACATCCAAAGAATGGACTTATATGACAAGCATATGGTATCCTCTTCAAGCTTGTGATTAAAAATAAAAAGGTACCCTTTATAAATAGAGGGGGGGAAATGGAAGTAAATGTGTCTTGTATTATGTATGAAAGGCAGCATGTCGCTCTTGAACATGAAACTTATCTATATCTCATGTTGGGTTTTGGATATCCTCACTTAGTCACTTGATTTCCTGGGATTGGAAATCCATTTTCTTCTCTTTTGTTTGTTACCTATTGTCATCATGACCATTGATCCCATTTTGAGTCAAATGCTATCAAAATCAAGAGTCATGTCGTCGATATGTTCAAGAGAAGTTTTGTTGGCAAATTCATGTTGAAATTTCTAAGTTTAACCCATTAGAAATTCTTCCTGCACTATCTGATTTATTTCACCTACTTGTTTATTCTTTTAATAAGTTATTTAACCATATAAATACTAAAAATAAACACAAATGTAGTCTCAACCATCTACAGATCATCAACTGAGAGAATAGACAAACACACAAGGGAAACCGTTATTTTTTGACAGTTGTCCCCAAAAAAACCCAACTTTGGACAACCGGTGCAATAATTTTGAGGGTTTTATTATTAAGAAACTTTCTTGAGTACAACTAGGGTGCCAAACTAGCTGACCCAACAGAGAAATCAATTTGGAAGTAATACCTCTCTTCAGAAGCAAATATTCAGCAAGTCTGCTCCACGAAAATATCTCTGACACTTCTCTAAAGCTCTATGTCAGCCCTCCTTGCCTCTACATCACTCAGAAGCCTCCTGTGTCAGCCTTCTATTTCTCTGCGCTGGCTCTTTGGCCTTCTGTGTCACCCATGCAAGCCTTGTTAGCCTCTAAGCAGTCACTCTAGCCCTCTGGGCTCCTATTGGCTCTGCGTAGCCTCCTCTGCCTCTGCCTTAGTCCTTTGGAACTATCTTTGCCTCTTTTCTATGCACTCACTGCCCCTCACTGCAACTCATATCACTTGTTCAAATTTTCTCAGCAAACCCCGCTCCAAAAAATTGAACTAACTGATCAATCTCGATGTATCTCCAACTGACCCTCAAGCCTCCTCTTATACTTTTTCTGTTGAGTCTTCAATGGCCAAGATTAAATATCTAATCAATGACTAAGATTATATTTGGCTTGATCGATGTCTTTTAGAACATTCTCACCCAGTTTTATATTAATACATATTAATATTTTTATTTTCCTAAGTTTAGACTTAGGAACCCATTAAAAATATTAATTACTTTAATATCTCTCTAACCGGGTGGAATTTCGCCAAACCGTTTCTCAGTTTTGGAGATCTCATGTGCTTTAGCCTCTCCACCAATTTTCATGGCTAGAGAACATTCGATGCTATCCCAAATCAACACTCCCTCTTAGTGAGGAATGTGCTCTAGTAATGCCCCACCATTGAACATCACCTTGATCATCTGGAACTGGTACATGTGTTGATGCTTGGCCTACTACCCAACATCATCTGCACAATTTCCTCTTGTACTACTGCCCATGGATCTTCGACTGCCACTGCTAAATCTGTACTGCAACTCCCTCTACATTTGTGTTGTTGCTGGTCCTTCCTCTCAACACTGCATTTTCACTGCAATTCTCTCTCATCATGCTGCCCATAGCACTACCACTACTAATTGTTGCACTACAACTCAGTTACTGAGAATTAATTAACTAATCTACCCAACTACTAACATCCTTGTTAGGCTAGAAACCCCCCCTGATGCTGAAGCTACCTCTACTGCTATCATGTGCTCCCTCTATTGCCTCTGTGATGCTACAACACCTGTGTGCTTCTCGCACTACTGCAACCACCTTTGTGCATTTCTGCACTACTACAACCACCTTTGTGCCTCTCACATTGCTACAACCCTCACTGCACTCTAGCATTGCCTTGTCATTCCATTTGCATCTTGCTTCCACTGACATCCATCATCCTGCTATTGTTATTCGGGCCTCCTGTAATCGGATATGATCCAAGATTTTGTGTGCCTCAAGGATCCTACCCCACATCTCCTGTAGTCCTTACTACAGCTCTATGTCACCCCACCTCTTCTCTATAGGTGCATGAGCACTCATGTCACAATCGTCATCTGTCTCAACTTCTTTCTCCACCTTAGCCGGAGTTGCCTTGGAGTTAGAATCCTCTCTCTTATTCTTCTTCCTGGGACATTGGGTTCCGTAATGACCCAGCTCGCCACAATGGAAGCACTTTATCTTGGATATTTCCTTCTTCTTTCTCTTCCCCTATTGTCCCACAAATGCCAGAGCCGCATCCTGCTCCTCCTCTTTCTTGATTCGACCTCCTTTGCTACTACTTCCCATCATGGACAACTGTCTGATCTCTTCTTGGTGAAGAGCTGGCCACATCTCTTCCTATCCTGGAAGATTAGCTCTGCCCAAAATGCTTTGGAAAAATGCCTCCCACTCCTCAGAGACTGTATTCAGGGTGGTCCTCACCATGAATTCCTGATCCAGCATGGCCCCTCTGGAAGTAAGTTGGTCCTAAATCTCTTGCAACCTGATGAGGTATAGATCTATCTGCTCCCCCTTCTGCATCTGATACAACCCAGTTGATTCTCTAATAACATCTTCCTTTGCACAAAAGTGCCTTAATACAATTTTTTCAAGGTATCCCACATCACCTTTGTCGTGTTCTTATTTGTAATATGTTGAACTACATGATCCTTAACCCCATCAAGGATTATGCACTTTTCTTGGCCATTGCATCCTCATACCTTTCGTTATCAGTTGGGTCAACTGGGATAGCCACCATTCTCAAGGCGAAGCCCTTGATGTGTTGTCTATCTAGAACAAACAGGATTCTAGCCTTCCATATGACAAAGTTGGATGCCCCGTCCAACCTATCTTGATCCCTTAGTCCATTCATTGCCATCTCCACTCTTCTCCTCAACTCCCTCTCAGTCTCGACTTCCCTCCTGGAAGTTCTCTCTTAGACTCCCTCTGAGTCTCAATTTCCCTCTTGGAAATCCTCTCCTTGACTCCCTCTGAGTCTTGATTTCCATTTGGAAATCCTCTTGCCAACTGTTGAACCACTCCTCTCTGATCCCCTTTCCTCCTACAATACTAATCTAGATTTCTTGGCTAGAAATTTGCCTCAATATCGACTCCCAACTTCACAATCCACGATCAGCCCACAACTCCCTAGGCCCTAGCAGCTAAAGAAACTGAGCTTCTTAGCTCTGTGCAATCCTGATAAGGCTAAATTGCTCCTCTAGCCAATTGCATCACTCCTACCTGGCTGAATAGGATGGTGTGGCTCTTCGTGAGCCTCTTCTTCCTCTCATTACCTCTGCGCTGGCCCTCACCCTAGCTCGAGCTGATGAAGCAGACCCTTTGTGTCACTCCTTCTTTGCTACCTTCTACTGAGGAACATCTATGTCTTCTTGGAACAACTATTTCTAGCGCAAATTTTTTGATTTAGCTGGTGCCTTCAACTCACGTATGATTTGAAACGCTCTAATACCATGTTGAAATTTCTAAGTTTAACCTATTAGAAATTCTTCCTACACTATCTGGTTTATTTCACCTACTTGTTTATTCCTTTAAAAAGTTATTTAACCATATAAATACTCAAAAATCAACACAAATGCAGTCTCAACCATCTACAGATCATCAACTGAAAGAATAGACAAACACACAAGGGACACTGTTATTTTTTGACAATCGTCCCACGAAAAACCCAACTTGGGAAAACCAGTGTAGCAATTCTTAGGGTTCTATTATTAAGCAGCTTTCTTCAGTACAACTAGCGTGCCAAACTAGCTGAACCAAAAGAGAAATCAATCTAGCAGTAATACCTCTCTTCGGAAGCAGATATTCAGCAAGTCTGCTCCACGAAAATCTCTTTGACACTTCCCTAAATCTCTATGTCAGCCCTCCTAGCCTTTACATCACATAGAAGCCCCTTGCGTCATCCTTCTGCTGCTCTACATTGGCTCTTTGGCCTTCTGCGTCACCCACGCAGGCCTTGCTAGCCTTTGCGCAGTCACTTATTTGGCCCTCTACATGGCTCCCGCTGGCTCTACATAGCCTCCTCTGCCTCTGTGCTAGTCCTTCAGCACTATATCTACCTCTCTGTTATGCACTCACTTCCCCTCGCTGCAACTCAAATCACTTGTTTGAACTTTCTCAGCAAACCCTGCTCCAGAAAATTGAACTGACTGATCAATCTTGGTGTATCTCCAATTGACCCTCACGCCTCCTCTTATACTTTTTCTGTTGAGTCTTCGACGGCCAAGCTTAAATCTCTAATCAATGGCTAAGATTATATTTGGCTTGATCCATGTCTTTTAGAACATTCTCACCCAGTTTCATATTAATACCTATTAATATTTTTATTTTCCTAAGTTTAGACTTAGGAACCCATTAAAGGTATTTATTATTTTAATATCTCTCTAACTGGGTGGAATTTCCCCAAACCATTTATGGGTCTTGGTATCTCGTTTGCTTTAGCCTCTCCACCAATTTTCATGACTAGATCAAATCCGATGCTACCAAGTTAAAGCATTGGGAGATAGTATGATGAATATTTATGAGGTGTTGGTCGCCATTCATAAAGAAATTGTCCCCTTGCATGATATGTAAATGAAATCATGGGAGAATGAAAAAGCTCTGAGAGTCATTCACGCAACCATCACTGCAATTCATGAATGGGGAATGGAATACAAAGTTGCATCACCATAATTGGCTAGGAAAAAAAAGACAACAAGCTAAGTTGGAGAAAGAGGAAGTCAAAATTCTTATCCAAAGCAATAAAATACTCAACACTTTCATAGCCAACATCTTATCTTCTTATGCATGGTTTTACAATGGTGTGGTCTCCGTGGTGAAACCTCATAAGATCCCTTCAGTCGGGTCATTTACAGAGGAAAAGGGAAGAAAAATGGCCAGGAAGGAAGTTTCAGAATACTTGGATCAATTGAGAAGATTGTTACCAAATAAGATTTGGGTATTAATAGACACACCATTCAAAATTATTTTGGTGGCCCTACTAAGATCGATACTATGTTGTTCTTATTAAAGGAGACACAAATCGGTTCCAAAACTATCTACCTAGATGAAATGGAATGTAGAGTCCACTATCAGTCTAATCTTATTGTAAAGTTAGAGGGGACCATCAAACGATACAAATCTTGGCATCACTATCTAACAATTCAAACCTCGTATACCACGTTTGACCTTCTCTACTACAATCTTGAATCGCTCTCACCAAATTTACAAAGTCCTTTGTTTTGTGTCAATGATGAGGGAAACATTATGGCCCTCCTTTGATGGATCACTTCTTGTCGACTTCATCTCATTATCTAGGAATATGACCTAGAAACTCCCTTTCAATACCTTGGAGCTTGCATGCCTCAATGGGAGGTTCTTCACATATGACGATAGGTTCACATCACTGGCCTTTGATCAAATGATTCTGCCAGTGTTCAACTTCAGCTTTCTTGTTCACACTCATGGATTGTGTTGTTGTACCTTGAGAGCCATTGTCACTATTTGTGATTTCTCTCGTACTTGTTAATGGTTTACATCATTGACCGATAATCAGGTGGTTTCTACGATGTTTGACTCCAACATGTTGATTCACATGGTTAGATTTGTTCTTTGGTTGGATTGGGATAGAGACGAAGACCCTGGAATAATAAATCTAGGCTACATCTAGTTATTTAGTATTCATGATTGTATACATGATCCTTTCTAGTCGAATGGCTATGTACATGTCGTGGATCCATACATATGATCCTTTCTAGTCGAATGGTTGCATCCATGTCGTGGATCCATACACATGATACTTCCTAGTCAGAAGGTTGCACCCATGTCGCGGATTCATGTATTGTTAAATTCATACTCAAATATGTCATATATGTTGTATTATGTTTGATTTATAGGTCTCTTGACGGTAGTTCTCCAAAGTCCTTATCTTCACTTGTAAAGCACTTCATCCATCACTTCATGTTCTGACTTCATCCTTTAAGGGACATATGTTATATAGTAATATGTTGCACTCCCTGTCTCATAGCCTGAGATGTCGAACTTTGCCCAAAATGTCGCAAAGTGACAAAAGTTGTCCATGACTTCATCATGAAAAATATTGACTGCAACATTCTTAAATAAAATAAGAAGAAATGCCCTGAAGTAATTTTGGAGGAGCTTGTCAAAAAACCCTATTTGCAATCCAAATGTTACTTCTAACAAGAAAACAAATGGTGGTACCCTTTGGTCTAACTAGTGACCAGTGTTTGTAGCAAGACTTTGGATAGGAAAATTCGTGTTCATCCTCTTCAAACAATTTCTCCAAAAATGGAGCAAAAGCCTCTCTTAATAGAAGCCTCGAGAACAGCAAGATGGTTATTTTTTAGTTAGGATATGGTTGAGTTCTCCCATTTTGTGTCCTTGATCCTACCTTTATGGATCTTCCCCTTAATTTGTGGACTTTCTTCCCCCTTTTCTGGACCCCTAATTCCCTCTCCTTCCCTATAAATAAATTCCCTTATACCCTCAAATGATTGGTCACAATAGATTTGTCATACTGCTGCTAAATTGTGCCTAATTGCTACCAATTTGTGAAGGAGAAAGGAGAACTTGAGAAGTCTTGTCTTGGACTTGGAAACCCATCCTGAAGGAGGCTTCCAACATCAAGGCAGTGGTTGTATACTTTCCTATTGTGTTTATTATTAATACAATGCATGTTTACTTTTCATAAGCATGTAAATGATTACTTTCTTAGTATGATGTTCCTTGATCTATCACATGGTTTACATTAGAATTCATATGCTATGTTTTTCCTTTGTTGTCTTTGTTTTATCTCCTTTCCAGGTATTCGTTCGCAAAAGAATAGCGAGGATCAAGCCTAGAAGTGAGGAGATCGACATCGACATCGAAAAGCGACTGCATAAGAGTGAGGTATGCCATCTTTCCTCTCTCATGTCATTATGATTTAAACTAGGAGAGTTTTGCAAGTATTTGTTTTGATTGTTACTAGATCCACTCATTGGAATAGAGGGATCGCTTCTATCCATAGAAGGGATTTCCTAGATAACAAGTAACTTCAAGTTTTGGTGAATAAGCAATACAGAGTGAAGTTTAATATAGGAATTTATCATGATGGAGTACTTTGTGCTATAATACATGTGGATGCTTGTCATGTTTTTTTGGGTAGACCATGGAAATTTGATAAGAAGGAAATTCATGGTGGAAGGAAAACTACATATACCTTTGAAAAGGATGGTGAAAAACACAGATCACTACAATTGAAAGATGAATTTGCAACATAGATCAATAATCAAGTGTTGATGATGAGTAAGAATAAGTTTATGAAGCACATAAAAGAAGATGAAATAGACTATACATTGCTTAGAAATTCAAAGACAATTCTTGCAGACATTTATATAAATAATTTTCCTTCATATTTGCATGAGAGTATGATGACTAATGAATTGTCTAATGAAATATTAATGATAACAGAGATAGATCATCTATTCATATATATATTGTAGAAGATAATTTTTAAAAGACATTGTGATGGAAGGATATAGTGAAGAAATTGTACCATGTAAACAACAAGAGAGTGAATATAAAGAGGTTATATTGAGAGAAAACAAGGGATTTTTGTGTAATAAACCTCAAATTTATGTTTAAAATTATGTGAGTACATATTTTTGTGAGCAAGGCATGAAAAAGAAAGTATTTGTAGATTTGAGAAAGGTGGAGCATAAGTAAATGATGCAAGCACAATTATATGAGGCACAAAATGAGAGAGTATATTGTACATCTTTGTAAGAAAGGAAGGAAAGGAAGAAGAATGAGAAGACAAATTTCTTTCAATTTTTCCCAATAGTTATCTACATGGAAATCATTTTGATTATTGAGGATGGGCTTCAGAATCATAATGAATAAATTGTTTTCTTCAACATGCTTTCTTCATGTCTAGTTGTAATTAAACAAGACAATAACATATTGAAGATAAGAACTAAATAAATAAATCATGAGAAGGCTTCCGTTATACATAAGAGTTTATTATGTTCTGATCAATTTCAAGAACAATTGAGCTTCTAGATGAAATCACTAAAGTACAATTGAGAAGCAAAGAAAATCTACAGCTATTGAATAAACCTTGGGATCTAGGAGGGAAAAATTGAAGAAAGAAGTTTATTTTACAGATGCACATAAATTTGTTTCAAACTTTAAGGTGAAGGAAACAACAATAAATAATTTATGGATAAGAGTCCATGGAAAATTATTGTTCCATGGACATCTGACACAAGTGCATAATTTAAATTTTGATTTCCATAAATGTAATAAGGTCTATAGTTCTCTAGAATAATTTAAGTAGGATTAGTTGGTTTCTTTCCTATATCATGTAATATAATGAATGTCTTAAACAAGCATATAGTTAGAGGACTTGAGTGCTTTTGGGATACTAGAGAAATTCAAGGTATTAGATTTGATATTTTTTAGGAATGGAGGATATGAACAATTCTCTCATGGTTCAAGTAATTCTTCATTCTTTGCATAAATATTGCTATTGCATATTAAACGTGTTGAAATGTGTAACTAGGTTAGGTCTTCATAAATGTGAAATGTACTCTTGATTCTTATATATTGTAAAAACAAAGAAAAATTATTATTTTTATATTCATAGCACAGATTTCATGCTCAACGTAATTTTAATTAGAATTCAAGCACGCATTGAGTGCTTCTAGGGTTTGTCCTAGTGTCAATAAGTCAATAGAGTCATTTTCATATGAATAATACCACATTGGGCACATTGTAACATGTCAAAATAATTATTTTTGTATTTAAAAGTGTCAAAATACCCTCCAAGGCCAAGTTGTCTTGACAACTAAGAAGTCAACCTCATTAGGGCATGTCTTCCTCCTTGGAAGCATGTATATTGGATGGAACTCGAACATCCTATGGACACTCACTCACTTCTCATCATCCAAGAGAAGGAGAAGTAGAAGAAAGGAAAGTGAAGAAGGATAGAAGGAAAAAGGATGAATTTCTTGGGTTATTTCTCACTCTCTCTCTCTCTCATGTGAAAGGAAGGCTATGATTTTGCAACTGCAAGGTCAAATTTGTGAAATTTGTAGAAATAAGGTCAAAGAAAGGACTCTTAGGTCACATACAAACCCTAGAAGGAGAAGCAACCCAAGTGAAGGTCAAAGGAATCCTTAAAAGCCCTAAAATTGGTCACATGTGTGGAATCAAAAACTGTTGAAACGGCCAATTACAGACCTACAATGGAGGTCGAAATTCAATAGTTGGGGGTTGAATTGTGTAGCTGCAAGAGATTTGACTAGGTTTGACTTGGATAGAAGAAGCACATCAACAATAATATAAGGTTTGGTATTGATCTAGAGGTCTTGGAATTCTCCATTTGAAGAATCTATAAGAAGAGAAGAGATTTGTGGGTTTTCATCTCAAGTGAAGAGTTTTTGGCCCTAACTTGCAGCTTACATCCTGTGTTCTTGTGTATTGTTGATCTTCTTGTTTTTGTAGTTGTTTGATGATAAAATAACAACATAATAATAAGAGAAGAATCTAATAATCAAGAAAAAGTAAAAATACATTACAAGTAGTTATCAAGTTTAAGACAAATCATCCTAATTGTAGCCCTCTAGATTTCCCAATATGCATTAGAGCTAAGGTTGAGAAAGGGAATGATGAATATCACTACATATTTGAAAAATACATTAAAGAAGTTTTCTATGGTGGAAATTCATCTCAAGAAAAGCATAAAATCATTTTGGAATCTCCTATTATCTATCAATAATCACATGACCAAGACTTCTACAAAGGACAAAGGGTTATTCTCAACACTTGCATATACGTTTGAAGATGAAAATATATGGGTAATTGACAGTGGAGCATCCAGACATATGGCAGGTGAGCACAAACAACTAAAGACCCTAACAAGAGAAAATTATTCCTACTTTGTTGAAATTGGTGACAAGAAGAGCTATCATGTAAGAGGAATTGGATCAACCTCGTTGGAGCTGGAGAATGGAGGAAACATACATCTCAATAACATTTTATTCGTACTAGGTTTGCAAAAGAATTTACTTTCTATTCCATGTCTAGAAGATAAGAGATATATAGTCACCTTTATAGATGGAAAGGTTATGGTATGGGATAAAGGCTTTAGCATAAACAATACAAAATTCATTGATATTCATGAAGGAAGACTCTATAGGTTGTTGACACCTCTCTCTCAAGCTTTGGGTCACATTGAAGTAAGTCCATGTGAACTTTATCATTGAAGGTTCGAACACCTTCACTACAAAATCTTACCAACTCTAAATTAAATGGTGAATCGCATCCCAGAACTTAAGGAGGATTTTGAAGGAGTGTGCAAGGGATGTGCATTAGATAAAAATGTTAAGAAACCATTTAGAAGCAGTTCTTCAAGATCAAAAGAAATCATGGATCTCATTCACTCTGATGTCTATGGTCGTATGTCTACAAATTCTCTTGGAGTTCATCTATATTATTTAACTTTCATTGATGACCATTCAAGGAAAACTTGGATATATTTGTTTAAATCCAAGGATGAAGTATTTGAAAATTTTCAAGAATTCAAAGCAGAAGTAGAATATCTTACATAAAGAAGGATAAAGGTACTAATATATGATAATGGAGGAGAATACACTTCAAAAGAGATCATAGCTTTTTGTAAGGAGGATAGAATTAAGAGGGAGTTGATATTTCTATATAATCCAGAGCAAAATGGAGTAAAATAATGAAAGAACCACTCGATTGAGGAAAGTGTTAGAGCCATGTTACATGACCAAGGCTTTCCTAAATTATTGTGGGGTGAAGAAACCAAAATTGTTGTCTACATTAAAAATTGAAGTCCTCACATATCACTAGACAACATGACTCCTGAAAAAGAATTCACTAGGAAGAAACCATGTGTATACCAACTCTGGATATTTGGTTGTCTTATCTACATTCACATTCCGAAAGATAAAATAAAGAATTTGAATCCTACAAGCATGAAGGGTATATCTGTTGGCTATAGTAACACTTCAAAGGTATATAGGATCTACATAAAGGAAGGGCACCGAATTGAAATAAGTTGAGATGTGATATTTGATGAAAGTATTGCATTCAATAAATCTAAGGATCTCCCGATTGAATATACTAATGAAGAAATTCCAATATTTGGAGAATGTCCTAGGGAGGAAGAATATTCAAATAATGAAGAAGAAGGTCCTAGTGAACCTGTGCAGTAAGTCACCATCCCTGAAAATAGAAAGAGAACTAATTGTTTTAAGTCTACTCTTCTGGATGTAGAAGGACATGGAGTGTCCAAAGGTATGTTTAGGGAGTAAGAAGCCTAAAATATATTCAGGGTATGCAGTTGTTGGGTCTCTTTTTTGATGCCTATAATACCCTCTATTGTCCTCTATTTTTGACCAACTTTACCTCAAACCTATTCACCACTTGCTTTTCTTCTTCAAGAATATAACTTTTAGCATCCTTATGTATCTATGAGGTAATTTATATTCAAAGATTGATTTTTATGGTTTCTTGTTAGTAGGAATGAAATAATTGATTCTTTGTACTCTCTAATTATTTGTATTGACTCAAATAGATCTTAAGACCTTGTTCCGGCTCATCTGGAAATAGTATTATCCATCTGGTACCAATGTTGCTCATATAATACCCATGTTCTTTCTTATCCTGTACCTGCGCGCCTGTGTTCATTTAGTACATGTGTGTCTGCGTTCATTCAATACATGTTCTTGTCCAATACCCACATACCTGCGTTCGTCTGACACCTGCATTCATTTGACACTGATATCATCCATTGGGTATTAAATGTGTTTGTCTGGTACCTGCATTCATCCTGCACTAACTATGTTCATCTGGTACCAGACCTAACATTTCAACATTGATGGCTCGAGTGAACTACTTCGATGATTCCAAGGGAACTGGTGGTCAAATCATTACCTTTTTATGGCAAATCGAGATGCACTTCATCCTCATGCACTGTGTGTCATGAGGATGAAGCCAAATATGTGAAGGAAAGTGAATTGTATATTTTTATGATGATTTGAAGATATTTTTTAAGCTTTGTATGTAATGGCCATTCCTCTATAAGAGAAGGCTCGTAGATGATAAGTGTTAGATGGAGATAGAGAGTTAAAGATAGAGATACAATGTTTTAAACAATATTGTTATTCTATAGATTTGACTGAACAATTAAGTTTTGTAAACCTTTCTTTTGAAACAAATGATATGAGAAGTGATTGATAAGTTCGATGTGATAATACGTTCTTTATTTTTGTAAGTTCTTTCAGCTTTCCTTGGTAGCTCAATAAGGGCCCACATAAACCATAAAGGAAAGTTTTTATTACAGTTATTGTGAATTTAGTTTTATTTATGTGTAAAGAGTGACTTAGTGTTATAATTCAATTTCAAAGTATTTGATATCATTCTAGTTTTGATTCTATGCAACTAATCTATTTGAGAGTGTGATATAAATCTAGAGATGTTAGTTTTTGAGTGATAATTCATTGGTTTTATGAATGTAAACTTTATTTCTCAGGTTGTATGTTTAATTGTTGGTTTCTATTTTAAAGAACAGGGAGAGTTAAGATAATAGATCTCACCATTCGCCTGCATGTGTTGTTAAGTGAAGACTCTTGTCATACCTAACATTTCTTGTATAATAATGCTTAGCTTCTTTCAGAACTAGTTAAATTAGGAATGATTTATTTGCTTGATTGTAGTAAGTTGATTTTAGCTAGATGCTACTGGAAAATAGAGTTGAATCCATCTTTCTATTTCATGAGCCTGTAAATGGATAGAGTCATTACCTGAGAAAGAACCTTTAGATCACATGCTTGTTGAGATTTTATTTATGAGTTTTTCTTTCTAATCTTTAAGTTGCGTGAGGAAGTTAAATTGAAACTTGTAAAATGGAGTATTGGTTTTGAATGCTTCTTATCTAGGCTATACTCATCAGACATAGGAACTTATCTTTTATCGACACATATAGTGCATTAAATCTACTTATTACGATTCCCAAGTTAATAATTTAATTTGTGGTGATATATCATTCATATAATTGCCCCAACATTTTTGGCACCATTGTCAGGGATTTGTAAACGGTAATAGGTAATGATTTGTTTTTTTTATGGTTTTTGAGTGATATTGTGGACAACATAAGGGTGGAGAGAAGACGATAAGACGTGAGTGAAGAGCCATGCGTCCACTATGGTGGGGTTTCTCTAAAGTCTAGTTGTCTCTAATTTATTCTTCAATTTCTTTTTCATATGCATAGAATTAAAGGTAGGATTTAAAGCCTCATTTCTCCTTATTTTTCTTTGCAAGTGTGTTTACCTTTAGACCGATTCATCAAAAGAAGAGAAGCCTAATTTTTGTGAACACATAACTTGGTGACAGTAGGACCCTTGTAGCGTGATGGTGCTTCGAGTACATGATTGGTTTTCTTGCATTTGTTTTAAGTGTGTTTTCTTCTTATTTATTTAGGATTTTTAATAATAACTCCATACAGTAATCCATGTGCATGATAGGGATTAGCAACCAGAAAAACAGTATTCAGGGATGATCAAGATTTTGGAAGAAATCTCTCAAATTCTAGCAGCAGAGGGGATATCTGCTTCTCAGGAAGAACAATCTTGACAGCAATCAAGAACTTATCTACCTCTCCAGGAGTTATATAAGAACAAAAAATCCATGAATCACAGGAAGATATCCACCCTTGCAATATTGTTAAAGAAATTAAAGAATCATGGACCACATCTAATGGAGAGAAACCATTAGAACCTGAGATTGAAGATTTTTCCAAATGCCTATCTACATATCCTCTAAGCACACAACAAGATAATCATATAATGCTAGAAGATATACATGAAACGGTAAAGGAGTATATGCTAAATGACCCAAATAAAGAGGTAAACCAAGAGCATTTTCATTTTATTGAGAATTAGTTTAAGGCAACTATAAGGCCATACCACTCCATTCTTCCTTAATTTTTGACATCATCATTAAGACAACTAGTTCTTCGTACTTAGGTATGCATTGAATAGTATATTTTAAACTTGAGTATGAATGCATTAGTACACTGTTACACAAAAAATTGTCACCATGAACTTTCTACAGTTTGTGTGAGTCCATCAACACTCATACATACCTCCTTTGCAAGTCTTAAGCCTCAGCTCTTCATGTCAAGCCTTGAAAATGGGAGAAAGACCTTAAAAATATCTCAAATCCTGGTTTCGCACTTTCCCCTAGCATTGCCTACGGTGCCGCACCCAATGGTAATGTTTCCTGCGAACCTAACCGCTCTATCTATTGAGTAATGGGTGCGAACCCCTGTAAAAGTTAAAAAGGCATGAGTTCATTCTTAAAAACTCATCTTGGGTCACTTCTAGACACTTCTAGAAGGAATATTGCGCTAGCAAGTCCGCTCCACCTTGGTTCATCTATTTCATAACTAAGGGAGCTAACTCCATGATATGAGGTGCTTATCCCATTGAAGGAGGAACTTATCCCTTCAATGGTGGACCTGCAACTTCCTCCATTTGCATTATAAATTCAGACAATGGGCTGGTTGTAGGGGAGGTTGAAAGCTGAAGATTCTTGAGGGTAAATGATGCTAGAAATTAGACTTCCTTTTTGAACTTGTGAGAGGAGAGATCACATACCTTTCATGTCATTTGGGAAGTGATTGAAGCTTGTCAAAGTAGAGGAGACTCCTGCTGGACCCTGGAAAGAACTTGTTCAACATCAAGGCAAAGGTTGTAAGGTTCTTTTATTCATAAAGTTAATAAAATCAAGTTTGTTTTTCTCAATGAACTGTCTCTAATGGTTTATTTTATGAGCTCCTTGATCTTCATAATGAACATGTTTTATTATAATATCTATGCAGGTGTTCTTTGATGTGTGTTTGTTTGTGTATGCAGGTCATTGAAAAGGAACTGTTTGAAGCTGTTGGAATAAAGCTGCCACAAACAAGCGTTGGACCGAGGTAGGGTCTGTTACACCTCTTAGTTTTCATTTATGAATTGAAACATGTTTAGAGAAAAGTAGATTTGCTTGTGCTCTTTGTTGCTAGATATCATTTGATACTAGGGAGATCGGTCTTGTCCGCAAGAACGATTTATCCGGCCAACAAATTGGTGACTCCAATGGGGACTGGTTTGGTTTGGTTTTTGATTTGTCTTTGCTTTGACTTGAGAAACTTGAGTTTTGGTTTTTTATTTTTCCTTGATGTGTGTGAGTTTGGGTACTTGTTAGATCCTGGTTGGATTTTTATTTTTTGAAATTTTGGAAGAGGACCGCACCTTCTGCGTTAGTTACAATGCGGACCTGTCCCCACTGTTACAGTGTAACACAGAGCAGCACCGCACCTGGTTCTACTGGGGGCCTGCAAACCCTGTCAAAAGTTTGAAAAACCTAAGATCCATCTGCCCAATTAGGTTTAGTTTTTGTCCATAGCTGTTAGTATATACCCAGACCTGCACTTGTCTTGACAAAAGTTCCTTCTAAGTTAGTTTTCATTGGCATTCTCGTTTGAAGTGATTTTCTAGAAGTTTTGCCTGTTGGATTGATTTTTGCTTGGTCTTCGTAGTAGCTCAGAGATCCGAAGCCTTAGAGCCTTAGATCACCCTAGTCTCTATGGTCTTCTTGCTGAGTTTGACTAGCTTATGAAATCTATCCGTGAAGAGAGCTAGATCCCATTTGTCTCTTTTGCAAAACTTTGATTAAACTTGATTGAAAGTTTCGAATTTCATTTTTTATTAAAACATAATTGGGTGTTTGTGATTAGTTTGATGAGCTGAACAAATTGATCCTTAGTTAGCTGAAAGACTAAGTTAAGCATCCTCAAAAACATTTCAAGTTTCTTTTCAATCCATTTTTCATTTAGATCTCAAGATTAGATTATAGTTTTGAGTTTTTCATAGAACTTATAGAAGCTTGTTGAAGAAATTGTTTTCAATAGTTTTTTAGAGTTTTTCTAGAAATCTTAAAAGCCCTCTTAAAAGAATTGTTTATTCTTATAGTTGTTGATTGTTGAAAAGTAAAGGGATTTTCCATGAGCGTGATTAGTAGTCTCGTTTTAAGTTTGAAAAAGACAAAAAGTTTTCTTTTCAAGTTGTATGTTAAGAGAAAGATTTGATTTTCAAAGCATTGCATTTTCAACTCTTCCTTAGCTAAAAATTCATTGAAAAGGAAAAGGAATTGTTATCATCTTAGGTGCATTTTTTAGTGTTTTGGATTCGAGTCTTCATACCATAAAGTTTCATCTCCACACCCATCGACTTAAGAAACAAACAATAAAATTAACGTTTAATTAAAATCCATCTAGCAATATTTTTATTTTCTAGGGCTCTTTTCACCAACATAGCTTAGGCTAGTATCTTGGAGTAGGGAGTAATTAACTCTCAAAGATAGTTTAAACAAACAAGTAGTCCATCTTGCGATAGGGAGAAATTCCAATTGTTACATCTATGCTCTGGGAAAGCTCCTCTTAAAGGAGAAGCACGAGATCATATCCGAACTAGTGTGGGAATCAATCCTTCCTCATTGGGAACGATATAAGATATTCACGTATTAAAAACGGTAAACCTCAGATTGACCATTGTTGAGGAGCCTGGGGTCACTTGTTGGTAAACCTTGGATTATGTCAAGGAGCCTTCAAGGGGATTGAGCTTGTTACTCTGCCCTTGCATGTGTATCGGATCGTAGACTATTCCCCCAGGTATATTTGTTTCCGTTGGTGACCTTAGTGACCATAATATTTAGGATTCTTTCCTAGGTGACGGTGGAGGGAAGATCCCACTGTACCTGGAGCAGACATCGACTAGACTCACTTGGACTCTATGGGGGGTTATCTTCACTCGAGACGGTTATAGTGGAGAAACTTGTGTCAGTCTGTTTCATTAAGCAAGTTGTCGGGGTAACTATTCCAACCGCCATTTCTGTATTGAATTCTGCGACGTTGGATTTCATCACCAACGTGTTTTCGATCCGGAAAGATACTGTTTGTGTGTGGTTTGATCTCCTAGATTTATTAGGCATGTGCTTCAAATTGTTTGGTTCTTTAGAGACTTTAGGTGGTTTTCTTTAGATTTTCTTTGTTTTCGTGTGAAGTAATTAAATAATTAATGGTGGCAGAATTACCGAGACAATCCCGTCGACTACGGGGGCAGCCTCCCGAATTTTCACCAAGTCAACTTGAAGGGCTGTGAGCTCTTGTCACACCTAGTGAAAGTAGGGTTGGGTCACCGAAGGCTGGAGATTCTTCGTTAATTATACATCCTAATCATCTAGTTCAAGCAACAGAACATATTTCTGAACCGATTTCATTTTCTAAGGTTACTGGTAGTATCACTCCTACTAGTTCACTAGCAGAAGAACCTGAAATCTCTGAACTTGAAACTGACCCTGCTGCTACTCCATCTTCAGGATTTGCTTCTCCTGTTTCTAGTGTTCCTAGTTCACCTAGGGTAGAAAATATCATTACCGAGAATCTTTCTTCTGGACTCATTTCCATAGAAGAAATTGTAAGTTTGAGTCCAAACAAAGGTATAAGCATCCCTGAAAATCAACCAACTATCGAACTTAGGGAGCGTGAATCCATTTTCTACAGTCCCATTAGAGGTGACACTTGGTATATTTCATTGACCAATTTCTTAGAAAATCCAGGTCTCGCATCTTCACCACCTCAATTTCCTTTCCATCCAACACCTAGAGGTTGTTATCCTCCTTTAAATATGTCGAGACAGTCATCCTTGTTTTCTGAGACACCAGAAACTTTTTTACATGGCGGTCCTTCTGTTCCTCCTGGGTATCAGTCTTTATCTGGTATGTTTTCAGGAGCATCTCCTCAACCCATTGAATATGTAGTATCTCCAAGTAATAACGGAACTAAACCGTTAAGTGTCGAAGATATTCTTATGATGTCTGGTACTACTCCTAATCCGCAACCTCAAGGTAGTTCAATACCATCTGGGGGGCAGCCGCAAGGTACTCAAATACCCCTTTGGGGGCAACCTCAAGGTAGTCCATTACCGCCTAGGGGGAAACCTCAAGGACAGTATATCCCTACACGACAGTATTTTCCTCAAGATCAACCCCAGTACCAATATGTACCTCAAGGTCAACCCCAGTATCAATATGTGCCTCAAGGTTAGTACCATCCTCAAGGTCAGTACCAACCGCAAGGTCAGTACCAACCTCAAGGTCAGTACCAACCTCAAGGTAAATACCAACCTCAAGGTTTTCAACCACCTTTAGGTCAATCATTTGTTCAAGGACCGGGAAATGTATCGTATAATTATCAACCTTACACTCAACCTGGGTTTGGTCCTCAATATGCTCAACCTGTTATGGGTCCATACCCCGAAATGAATGTGGTGTGGGATCAACAGACTCTGCAACCCAGTGTGCAGTTGTCATCTCAATCTGGATAGTCTTTTATTTCTGGTTCACCCCAGCAACCTATCCAGCCTACTACTCAAACTTCTACACCTGGGGTAGCTCATCAGTCTGGGCCTAGTTCACCTAGAACTCCGTCCCAAGCATCTGCTGCAACTACTGCGGCCTCTATTCAATCCACTCCACCTATTTCTGGAGTATCATCAGCTCCAGTTTCTACTGCTCCTGTATCAATTCCTCAGGCCTCTTTACCTCAGTCTGGACCTACAATCCAGACTCCAGTTTCGATGCCTGTAGGACAACCTAGGCCTAGTACGGTTGTCACAAGTCAACCCCAATTTACTTATCAACCGTACGAGGGGCAGTACCAATTCGGCCCTGCTGTGCAGAACTCATCTTATCAGTATCAATCGTACCCTGGGTATACTTATCAACAACCTCAACAACCCCAGTATGGTCTTGTTAATCTTGGTTTTCCAAGAGGATATAATATCCCAAATGCAAATCCGATACCCAGTTATCCTGGATATCTTCCTCCTGGGGCTGGTCTTATGACCCCAAGTTTTCGGGATCCGAACCGTCAATTACCATTTATAGCAACTTTGGATTTGCTTGACTTGTCGCGCCTTACAAATGATCCCATTAATTATCTTCCGTTTTGGCCGCCAATGCCGAACAAGTTGCCCAGTGACATACCAAAGTTTGAGGGGAAGTCAGGAGAAGATCCATCTAATCATGTGATGACTTACCATCTCTGGTGTGCATCAAATTCCATTACAGATGATTCAATTCGTCTTCATCTTTTTCAACACACTTTGATTGGCCTTGCAGCCAAGTGGTACATTGAGTTGCCATGAGGCTCTTTTTACAATTTTAGTCGGTTATCCACTTCCTTCCTTACTCATTTTCAACTGCCAGTCCGATATGACAATGGCACGGAATTATTAACTTCATTAAAACAGTCGACGTCGTTTAGTGAAAGTTTTTATCCCGGACCAAATTTTGGCTGAATGGTTTGTAAAATCGTTATTACCTAAAATAACTGAAGATGTAGCCAAGGCAGGCGTAGTTACTGAAGAGCAAGTAATTGCTCAAGCTCAGTACCTTGACTTAGTTTATACGTAGTCAGGTACGTTACACGAGAAAATCCCCGACCTTCCGAAACAAAATCAAATAGCTGCACCTCCCTCAGGGTCTCATGCCACTGACGGTATGATTGGTACTGTTAATACCAAGAGTAAGAAGAAATCCTCCAAGAATTCTTCTCCTATTATAACTTTACCAGATTCCCCGAAGGGAGAGTCTTCAACTGAAATTTCTACCAATGTTCATGTCATAGAATCTTCTACGGCCAAATCAAAATCTAATGGTAAAAAGAAAGGCAAGAAGAAGAATAAGCAAAACTCAAAGGAGAAATCTGATAAACCTGAATCTACTAACGAGAAACGTAAACCTCGCTATCCTTGTCTCATCTGCGATGAGGAGCATTTTACAAGAGATTGTCCACATCATGCCGAGGTTGCAAAAATCATCAAAGGTTCACAAACACCTACTGTTTTGAAGGATCTTTTTCCAAGTCAAGACAGTAAGATGATAGGTTCTTTCTCTAGTGCCTCGGAAGAGCCCATAATGATGATGTCACATGTAAGGATTGCAACACGGTCACAAGATTACGGAAGTAAGAGTCCTCTTGGTGGTAAGGAAGCAGAATCTTCTAATTCCAATCCATCAACCTCAGCTCCGTCTGGTTCTGAACCGCTACAGATCGAGAAACCAAATCCCAACTTAGTAATCAAACCGCCCACTAAGGGTATACTTCGAAATTCAGCTTTCAATCCACATGCGAGAGCTACTCAGAACTATAACATTGTTGAAGATTTAGCTGTTTCACCTTCAGCAATGTCGGCTTTGGAAGTGCTACAATCTTGTCCAGCACAGCGTAAAATGCTATTGTCGGCTATAGGAGCTGTTGATCTTTAGGACTCAAACCACATAGTCTTCGATTTTGAAAATAGTACACCTCGTTTAACTCATCAAATGGCTTTCCAGATTCCAGTGTTAGTAAAAAACAAACCTTGTTTTAGGACTGTGATTGATGAGGGAGCTTCAACGTGTATTATGTCGATATAGTGTTGGAAAACCCTTGGCTCTCCTACACTTAATCGATCCCTGATGATTCTGAAGGCCTTTGATGGCCAAGGGTTTCATCCTTATGGCATTTTGCAGGACTTACCTATAGGGGTAGAAGGAAAAACTGTTAATCTAGATGTGGAGGTGGTTGATGCCCCTCTAGATTACAACCTTCTTTTGGGTCGTAGCTGGTCTTACACCATGACTGCTATTGTTTCATCGGTCTTTCGGCTTATTAAGTTTCCACACAATGGAAAGATCGTTACAATATATCAGTTAACCTACTTTTCGTCTGACCCATCCTCTGCTGAGAGTATTCAACATGTTGGTAAAATCGCTATCCCTTATAAGGATGTTGGGGTAGGATTAGTTAAAGATTCAGGTTTACTCGGAACATTTTCATTTCCTCCTCCCAACGTACCGTCTCCTTTCGCGACTATTCATATGATTTCTTTAGAATCCATTGTTCTTGACGATCCTTGGATCATTCCATTCGATTCCGAGGTGGACTCTCTTGGTGATGCCATGCCTTTGAGTCCCTTTGAAGTTGCTTATTAGGCTGTATAGTCGTTTTCCAACTCAAGTTCAACCAATCTTGATCTAGTGAATGAGATCCATGGAGAATCACTTTCAATCTCAACCTCAGATTCAACAACCTTTTCTGAAACTGTTCACACTGATGAACAAATTTAGGAACTATTGTCTGTTGATGCATTACCATGGGAAGATATTCATCATCGATCTTCATTTTTACCTGAGATTGATCGTTTTGAAAATTATTTTTCATCTATTTTTACTGCTGAATATGTCAAAGAACCGCAGAATCCATTGAAACATCTTGATTCTGAACAAAATTTAACCAATATTTCTCGAACGGTTCCTATCGACATTTTAGTCAAACCTGGGATTGTTGAAAACATTCACATAGGTGCTTCTTGTACAGACACTGAAGTCAACACATATAAAGCCCTATTTCAAGAATTTCGTGACGTGTTTGCCTAGTCCTATGAAGAAATGCCAGGAATTGATCTTTCAATCGTTGTTCATGAGATCAAAACCTACCCGGATGCTAAACCTGTCCGGCAACGTTTGCAGCAAATACACCCACGAAAAGCTGCTGCGATCAAAATAGAAGTTGAGAAATTACTTAAAGAAGGTTTCATTTATCCAATTCCTTTAATGGATTGGGTATAGAATATTGTTTCAATTACTAAAAAACAAGGGACAATAAGAATATGTATTGACTATAGGGATATTAATCGTGCTTGTCCCAAGGAAAATTATCCCACACCCTATATCGATCAAATTATCGATGATTGTGCCGGCAGTGAAATTTTCTCCTTTATGGATGGCTTTTCCTGTTACAACCAATTAACATTCTACCTGCCGATCAACCAAAAGCGGCATTCATCTGTCCATGGGGGACATTTGCTTATTGCAAGTTACCTTTTGGATTGAAGAACGCCAGAGCAACTTTTCAACGGGCTATCTCTTATGCATTTCATGACATCAAGCACATTGTGCAGCCTTATCTCGATGATTTACTAGCGCATTCTTTATGTCGAGCCGATCATCTCACTCATTTACAAGCAATTTTTATGCGATGTAGGCATTATTGGATTAGGCTAAATCCGCACAAGTGTGTTTTCTGTATAGAAACAGGTCGTTTACTGGGATTTGTTGTATCCAAAGTCGACATTCATGTCGATCCTTCGAAGGTCGAAGCCATCGTCAAGTTACCACCTCCTTCGACTCTTCGCCTACTCCAGAATTTGCAAGGGAAAGCAAACTTTTTACGTCGTTTCATTCCTAACTAAGCCAAGATTACAAAAGGTTTCACCCGGTTGTTGAAACAGAACACTCCGTTCTTTTGGAACGAGATAGCTGAAAAATCTTTTGATGCACTTAAACATGCGTTGACCCATGCGCCGTTATTGCATCCTCCCAACTACAACCAGGATTACTTCTTGTACCTCGCCGCTTCCCATTCCACCATTGGGATGGTTTTAGTTCAATAGGATGACTTCGAAATTGAACATGTGATTTATTATCTTAGTCGGACTCTAACTCCGACTGAGTTAAAATATTCACATGTGGAGAAACTGGCCTTAGCTGCAGTCCAAGTTGTTCAGCGATTTCGTCATTACATTTTGTTACGCAAAACCATGGTCATTTATAATTGTAACCTTATGCAATACATTTTGACTAAACAATTGCTCGAGGGCAAGTATTCCAAATGGATTGTCATCCTGCAGGAATTTGACTTGGAATTTGAGAAAGCCAAGTCAAAGAAGTCTTTGGTTTTTGTGAAATTAATGTGTAACTAACCTCGTGCTGATACTGAACATGTGGTGGAAGAACCCATTGCAAATGAATCCTTGTTCCTTATCAGCACTGTTGATCCATGGTATGGAGACATCATTGTCTATCTCCAGACCCAATCTTTTCGGCCAAACATTTCATGATCTCAGCGTCGGAAAATACGTTTCCAATCCCAACCTTACACTATTGTTGGAGATACTCTTTATCGTCGTGGGGTGGATTCTGTTTTTCGTCGTTGTCTTACTCATGACGAGGCTGAAAAGGGTCTTAATGACTGTCACTCTAGAGCATGTGGCGGTCATATGTCTGGGTACGCCACAGCCCAAACGATTTTGCACGCTGGCTATTTCTGGCCGTCATTATTCAAAGATTGTATCACTACAGTCTAGAAATGCCACAATTGCCAAATTTTTTATCGTAAGATGCGCGCTCCACCTGCTCCTCTCCACCCTATCATTGTCATTGGTCCGTTCGAAAAATGGGGTATCGATTTTATTACATGTAACCCTCACTCAGCCAGACGGCAAAACTGCTGCGATTTTCGTTTTCAATCATATAATTGCTAGGTTTGGTGTTCCTCAAGCGACTATCACTGACCATGGGAGTCACTTTCGAAACATCATGATGACAAAACTTACAGATCAGCTTGGCCTGTGTCACGATAGTTCCACTCCATATTACCCACAGGAAAATGGTCTGGTTGAAGCAATCAACAAAGTTCTAGTCACCATGATCTGACGGATCATTGGGATTCATAGGTTGAATTGGCATAACATGTTATTTTCAGCACTTTGGACGTACCGAACCTCAGTCAAAACATCAACAGGTTTTACTCCCTTTCAACTGGTTTATGATTTAGAGGCAGTATTACCCATTGAATGCGAAATCACGTCATTACAAATTGTCGTGCAATTATTACCAGCTACTTCCGAAGAGGAAAAATGTTTATTATACTTAGCTCAATTAGATGAGAATCGACGTCATGCAGCATTAGCTGTCGAAACTCATGCCAAAAGGATTAAATCTCAATATGATCGAAATGTTACACCCCGCAATTTTTCGGAAAGAGACCTAGTCTTACTTTATGATCAAGCAAACGATAAGCTAGGGGCTGGCAAATTTGTACCCATGTGGCATGGTCCGTATATTGTCAAGTGAAAGCTGGCAAAAGGGGCCTATGAATTAGAAGATTTTAACGGTGTCTCTTTAGGTAAACCTAGGGATGGGCTTTATCTAAAGTGATATTATGCTTAAAAGATTAGTGTGGAGATTTTTTAGACTAGTTTCTTTCTAAGTTTGGTGTGTTCTTAGATTAGGAATGTGTTCTTTACTTTAGAGAGTGTTTTTCATTATTGTTCCTGCTTGTCTTGATTTTACTCTTGATATTGCAGATGTCGACGCCTCTCCAAACATACATCAGTTTTGCTGATGGCGCTTGTCGTAGTACACAGAACATCTCTTCCGCAGCTTGGGTTATATATTCACCCTCTGACGAGACAGTATCTATGCATGGGGTAAGCCTCGGTCAAAAAACGAACAACATTGCAGAATACAGTACAGTGATTGAATTATTATCTGAATCCATTTCATTTGGAATTCGAAGTTTGATTGTTAATTTAGATTCAAAACTCGTTGTATTACAGCTTAATTGAGTTTATGCCATTAGAAATCCAGTGTTATTACGATTATTTTTTAGAGTCCGTCTCTTGGAACGGGAATTTGATTACATAGAATATTAGCACATTCCAAGATATTTAAATACATTGACAGATCCAATTGCTTCTCGAATGTTAAATAGACATTTGCATTAAATCAAACAGTAAATTTAAAAAAACATCCCATAACATGTTCTACAAGATAACCATAGTAATAATATAGCATAGCATAGGAGTGTGTCAAAATATACATCATCCTCGATCATAGGTTGAAAAACACCTTATGATCGGAAAAAATGATAGTATAAAAAGTCCAAAAATGAGTCTACAAGGCAATCATCCTATCATTGGTGATGATCCCGATAAGACACCACTACTCGAGCCACCCTACAAAGGAACCTCCTAAAAGGTCCTGGGACCCCAATCACATAACACTGAAGTCTAAGAGGAATGTCATCTATGCTAGTCTCCGGAATATCTTCGGTCAAGCACTCTAGATGGCTCTCCAATTCGGCCAAGGTCTCTGCTGATTGGTCCTATGGGGCCAGTGCTGCGGTAGTTGGTTATCTTTGATCATAGGGCTGGAGAGCAGCTGGTCGGCGTGGACCCACATCTGCATTTAAAACTTTTTACTATTAGTTTTGGGACGATTTAAAAACAAAAAAAATATATATAATTAAAATGTTGAAAACAATTTTACCTCTATCATCCCATTGCTCTCCTGGTGGAAGAGCCATGTCGGGATCACCACGATAATCCATCCCAGCGTATGGAAATCCTGAATCACAAAGAGTTGGTTCTCTAACCAACAGAAATACTCTGGTGTGAATCGAACAACCTCGGTACCCTCCTCAGGATGGCGGGCCATGACTCCAACCCATCGCATAACCCGAGGATCTCGGGGAATTCCAACCTCAACAGTGAGTTGCTATGGAACCAGCATAGGTACCCTCTCTAGGGCAAAGCTGATAACTAAATAACCATATCCAAAGTTCTTTAGCTGTCCATTCTTCGCCCTAGTCAATTGGCCCTTCACATTGGCCACTACAGCATCGCACCAGTTGAAGATGGTGCCTCGGAAGCAGTCTACTGCCATGCGCATCTGGGAACCTGTAGCTAGATGCAATGTTGCGCTCCCGTAGAGTCTGGTAACAGTAAAGGCGATCACCTTTAGTTCAGGACGGGAGATGGTTTTAACATCTATCCATTTGTCCGAAGTCTAGTCATTATAGAACTCTAGTCGGAGACTAACGACAGATTGGCCACCTGGCCTAGATGTGAACAGAGATAATTGCTCGCCTCTCTTGGGAAAGCCAGTCAAAAATTATATGTCATCTAGCTCGATTTCGAGCCAGTTGCCACCAATAATAAAGCACTGGTCCTGCGTGCTCCACCTGTTCACCATCCATTGTAGAAAGTCTACCTGTGCCCTCATGCCAGGTATGGTCCAAAATTTGAATAGCTCGCATGCTCTCAATGCCTTTAATGAAGGTGGATGGAGTAATGTAGCTTGATCGACATCATCGTGCTCTCTTTCCTACCAAACAAGCATCTTGTGTACCTACATTTCAAAATAGTTGGATTAGAACATTTCATTTCAAATTCTATGGGGCAAAAATGAGGAATTTAGGGTTTAAAATCCGTGTTCCGCGGGGTTCGCACCCATCCCTTTAGAGACAGTGCGTAGGTGCACACTTCTCCTTAAGGACAGGTGTGGCACCCCGACTTTTCTCTGTGCACAAAAAAATCGGGGTGCACAGGGGCCACATGGCACCCCTGCGCAACTGATGCGGGCGATTTTTTGCCCTAATTTTCCTCTAAAAATCAATTTTTAAACCCTAAAACAAAATTTTAAATGGATGAAATGCAAGTCAGGGACAATGTGGATTACCTGGAGAAGACGGTTCTCGATTCCAGTGGTTGGATTTTTTGCAATCTCCACAAGAAGTTTTCTTACCAAAAGCTCTTACTTTTTACTCCAAAGGCAAACGGTAAAAGTGAACTTGTAAAAGCCCTTTTTATAAGATTTTTTGGATAAATAAATTAAATTTATTTATTTTTTACTTTGAAAAGGTCATTTTGGTGCATTTTTATTATTTTTTAAACAGATATGAGTAATGTTTGCAGTTTTTGTGCAGAATATTGGGTATTCAGGCGAAATTGGTCATTTTCAACAAAAAACACATAAGAGTCCTCTTTAAGCTCTTTCCTGACTCATAAAATATGAAAATATTGCTGACTTTTTCTTTTTAGACTCGTTAAAACGGAATTAAAAAGACGGTCCTCTTACAGCTCTTTTCTGACCGTATAAACATGAAAAGATTGCCGGACTTTTGTCGTTTCAAGTTCGATATTGGTAATAAAACGACGTGTTTTCGATCGCTTTTTTACTTTTTC
>APFE031750449.1:5974-20500 GCA_000404065.3 Pinus taeda
AAAACCATCGCATCCAAAACCATGGACCGAAAACCATCGCGTCCAAAAAACATGTGCGAAAATCATGCACAAAACCATAGGTGGGTTCGCCCAACCTAACATAGGGTCCAAAACCAATATTTTCCGGGGCGTTGCCCCAGACCCCATAAAGTGGGGTTACGGGTACCCCTCGAACCCCCTGTTAACTATGTGGAAAGAATATAACACAACCCAACACAAATCGAAGGCATAGTTTTCCCTAGCCATTTATTGAAACTCCATTGCTGGAGTAAAGACAAATTCCTAAACCAAAATGATGAAATTCATCTATGGGAGTCAAATTTTCCCAAATATTTATTGCCACAGGTATACCAGTTCCTTGAAATCATCCACCTATGCCAACTTTTCTATATCCCAAGCCAAAGAGCCATAGTCTCTCCTAACCAGCAGATTTTGTTTACAATCACTACAGAGTCAATAAACCAAATGCTGCATATCCAGCCAAACCCAAATGAAACCCCATTTTCCAATGAAAACCTACTTGAACTCTACTTGATGCTGGACCTTCCCAAGAAGTCTCAAATCTTTCAGAATTTCATCCTAGAAGAGTCTCATACTCCTATAGACAGTCCTCCATACTTTGCCACCATTTTCTCTAAAAGGGCCAAACAAATTGTGACCATGCTCTCTTGTATTCTAGGATACACCACTGATGAGCATGTAGATGAGCCTATACTTGCTTTTCTCTCTATTTTTTTCGCAGGCAAGCCTCCAACTGTAATTTTCAATTTTGCCCAGTTCTTGCTAGACGAAATCCATGATCAATTGATCAGATTGCCAAATGAAAGAGTATTTAAATGCTCTTCAGTATTTTTCCACATGTTCCTATATTTCCAGTTAGACAGCTTTCCAGTTAATATCCAAAATCTAGACACTAAGGGGCATCCTAGATCTATCATCTTTTAGACACCCTTAATCCAAAAATATTCCACTTTTTTCAGTTACAAGGAGTTCATTGATTCCTTTGTTCATCCATTTGTAAATATGCTAAGCAGTAGCAGTGAACCCAAGATCAGTGATGAGATGAAGAGAGTTTTGCAGTTGTCTAAAAACAGTAGGATAGGAGACTGGTACCTATACCAGGACCACACTGAAATTAGGATATATGGATGCCAACTCACTCCCTATAAGCTTCCCAAATACCTCCCCATGAGGATATTTGCATTAGAGTATATCAGCCAGATCATAACTCGGATGATGTCAATTTTCTATCAACTAGGAAGAAACACAATTCAAGATAAAAAAAAAAAAAAAAAAAAAAAAAAAAAAAAAAAAAAAAAAAAAAAAAAAAAAAAAAAAAAAAAAAAAAAAAAAAAAACTTAGTCCTTTTATCTGTAATAATAGAGAGGCTAGAGAAGAAGTAGAGAAGTGTTTACAGGAAAGTAAGTTCGGTAGCAGTTTCAAATGGAATTTTGACCCTTTAGGAGTCATAAACAAACTAAGACTCAAATTTAAATTGAGCCCTTTTATGCATGAGTCTTGGGTAGACATTGAAAAATATGCCAACCAGTCAGAGTGGTTGGAAAACACCTTGATAGATATGGAGAAACAGACGGATACTAGTTCCATTCTGCATACTCCAATCCTATAGGATAGAAATGTAAAAAGGACCAGGGAAGAAGGTTCTTGCTCAAACATAAATACAACACATGATAGATTTGAAATCATGTACAGGAAGAATCCCAAGCTAAATCTTATCAACGAGCAAGAAGAGATAGTTGAGATAGTTAAGACACTTCAAATCATGGATACAGATATAGGGGGTAGAGAGAGCACAGCTCTAGCAGTTTCAAAGGAATCTCATCAACCTTCCACCTCTAATACTTAGAGTATTAGGAAGCAACTTAGCATTGAGGTCTCATCATCAAACAAACCAGTGGATAAGGAAAAAGACATAAAGGAGAAGTATAAAGAGATCAAATTAAGAAATGAGGCATTAAAAGTTGAAACGTATGCCCAGTGTTTCAAACAGACTCCTAGCAATCAGAATAGGTTAATGTCATCTTTTGACATTAAAATTGGTAAAATGCAAATGACCTTTTTGTTGTAGCCTACAGTCTAGCAGCCTAAGTCATCAGAAGATTACAAGAAAACAAAATTTGAAGTTTTCGCCAGGGATGTTCAACCTATTGATCAAATATAAGTTCATAAGCAGGCAGGAGAAATGATATACTGAACGATGACCAACAAGGCCATGAGTGTACAAAAACTTTAAAATTCTTTAGACAATATCACATCATAGTTTAAGCTAGAGTAATCATCCTCACAAGAAAAGGATAACAGAATCAAGTCACTAGAAGACTTGGTTATTGAGATTGGATATAATCCAAATGACATCAAGGCGACAGAAAAGCTCATAAACAAGAAAAATGAAGACATTGCTACATTGAAGAAGCAACTGAAATTGCCTCCTTCTGAACATCCACAGACCAAGGAAGTTCTAGAGAGACAAAGCCAGAAAGATGAGATGATGGACCTCATTCTTCAGTGAAATACTTAATTAAAAGTAATGGAGAATTCAATGGACAAGTTAGTACAGGAGAAACAGGCCAGCATTGAGATAGCTACTGCTACCGCTATTCCTACAGTTACTACAATAATTCCTTCTACTTTCGCAGCTTCATTGGCTCCAGCATCTCCACTAGCTACAACACTTCCAACTGCATCAGCAACTACATCATGAACAGATTCAACAATAGAAACATCTCATCCTAGTGATGAAGCAGCTAAATTGGTCAAAGCCATGAAGGATATGTCCATCCAAACCACTGAAATAAATAGAGTTAAGGAACAAATAAAAAGTCTAGAGGATGAGAATAAACTGGCTCAGATTATGCATAAGAACGAAGCTCAAAAGTCAAACAGGTTGAATGAAAGGATATAGAAGTTGGAGAAAGAGTTAACACTGAAAGAGCCACTAGCCCAAGAAAAACAACTCTTATTGGCCAATATCATTGATTCAGTCAATGATATGGCCATCTATACAGGTGATATTTGAACAAAATGATTTGGTCAAAGAGGTTGGTGAGGCAATTCAAAGGGATAGAGCTAAACTTGGAAATATGTCGGAAGAAGCCTCAAGAATAATCTAGTTCCTTAACTCAAAGAATAAGTATGAAATGCAGGAGCTTTGAATCGCTGACAGAACTGAGACCATACTAGAGGTTAAAAAGGTAATCACCAAGAGGCAGCTAATGATACAACTTGAGGACAAGTGCCAAATAATGGAGCTACCAATAGGCAGGTTCATGGTCAAATTTGATGCTTTGAGGCAAAAAGGTCTACCTAACCCATTGTTGATTAATGACAGGTTAATGCCACATGAAGACTGTGATAAGAAAATCAGAGAAGTGGCAAAGGAACAAGCGAACAATTCCTCTATGAAAGGGATGCCTACAGGAAAAGTCCTTTACCATACTTTTGAAAATCTCTTTTACCTCCAGCATGAGGTAAAACATTTTTTTGTAAACAAACCCACCTTTGCAAAATACACATAAACTGATGAAGTCTATAGAAGAATGGTAAATATTAAATTACCAGATACAGAGACTTGGGAAAAGTTGAATGATTTACTGTGAAAATGCAAGGTAAATAGTGAATATAGAGCAGTGAAAGAAAAACATGAGATCAGATAAGTCAAAGAGTATCAAATGAAAAACATAGTTTAAAGATGAAAAGTATCAGTCAAAGGGGCAGAGTAAAAGGGAAACTAGCGTAGAGAAATATCCAAAGAGAGAAAATATCAAAAGATAAACTGATGAAGTCTATAGAAGAATGGTAAATATTAAATTACCAGATATAGAGACTTGGGAAAAGTTGAATGATTTATTGTGAAATTGCAAGGTAAACAGTGAATATAGAGGAGTGAAAGAAAAACATCAGATCAAATAAGTTAAAGAGTATTAGATGAAAAACATAGTTTAAATATGAAAAGTATCAGTTAGAGGGGTAGAGTAAAAGGGCAGTCAGCGTAGAGAAATAGCCAAAGAGAGAAAACAATGAAAGATCAAAACAAAAAACAACAAATCAGTAAAAGAAGGGGAAGCTAGCCTTTTAGTCTCCTAGGTGTCTCTATCTTCTTGCATGAAGATATTTTATTTTCCTTTAATAATTCCTAAAACAGTTTAGGATATTTTGTAACTGTTTATTTTTATAAATACTTCATAATTCGAAGTATAGAGTGTGGATTGTTGAACATTTCTATAGTCATATTGATCTAAAACCTGAGGGTTTATTGTAACATTTTCAAGTCAGCAGACTGGACTGAGTAATAAAGGCATTGCATTATAGGATTCATGTGTCGGGCCACTTAAGTGAAGTATCTTTCATTTGTCAAATTGTTATTTTCTTAAGTATTTCACAAACATACATGTTTTTCCAATTTGAATGAAATAACTGGAATGTTACTACAGAATTTGTTTAAGTACACTTTGTCTTGAACAGCTATCCATTTTAATGTTTTCTTCTGATATCCAGAGTAGGGAATTCTTCATTTCTCCCTAGTTTTGATTGACCTCTTTAATTTCCCTCATTATCCAGTTTGATGAATCCTAAATTGCTTGACCCCAATTGAAAACCCACTTCACCATCCAGCCTAAAAGATCTGAATTTACTCAACTACCTTGCCCTATGAACACTATCTTTAGAATTTAATTTAGTCCTGTTTTCTTGACATTTGGACTCCGTGGCCCAATGGTAAAAAGACACTTATCTATCCATCTGAATCAGTGATTCCACCACCAAATCAAATCAAAACCCAATCAAGCTTAAATAACTAGCCTAAAATCAATTAACTCGTCAAAGTTAAGTCATTAAGAGAGATCCCTTTCTGAGTATTAGGAAGGCTAGATCCTGATCTCAAAAGTAGGTTTGTGGTTACCTCTATCATTTCTTTGAACACAACATGAAAACCCTAGGGAAATTTTAGAGTGATAACACCTTGGATATAAGGATTCTACGCCTGCTGCTACAGGACTTGACCCTAGCCTTTCCCTTGCAAGGGTTAACCCTATTGATATGAGTATAAGGATTGTTGTTGCCTAGGTTGACCTTGTTGCTACAAGGATTGATCTTGTCGCTGTAAAGGTTGTCCCTGTGGCTGCAAAGATTGACCTTATGAAGGAATAGACTGGGAGGATTGTGGTGCATACTGCATTTGCATCTGCATGGTTTGTTGCAACGATTGTGAGGGTTTCCCCTGCTGTTGTTGTAGTTTTCCTTGCTGCGGCATCATCTGGCCTTGCTACTACATGGATGGCCCTTGCTGCAACGAAGGTTGCCCTTGCTGTTGCAGGAGTTGTCCTTACTGCTACAAAGGTACTTGAACAATTCCTAGAATGACAGCTTGAAAGTTCTCGAACTCTATCTGGCATACCCACCGGGTGTAGTAGACGAACCAGGCTGTACATAAGGTCCAGGCTGAGGGATGTATGGTGGATTAGCCATCGCTTGTGAACCATATGAAACATAAGGAGGTTGGTACTGACCTTGAGCCATATTGGGTTGTTGGTACTAGATATGACTTGACCTATACAGGCCAACATTGGGTTGTTGATACTGAACATGACTTGACACAGATGGACCAACATTGGGTTGTTGGTACTAGACATTACTTGATCCAGCAGGTCCAGCAAGATTTGACATGGCACCCGAAGAGGATTGGTTCATCCCAACCATGTGAGGTCATGAGCCACTCACATTGGTTATGCCAGAAATCATAGAAACTTTCAGACTCTGCCCCCCAGGTGGTGGGATAGCCTACCCACTTACTAGAGGGATTCAAAGAACTGACAACGACATGACTCGAGATTGTCGGTTGAACCAGACAAGTTACTTGAACTGATGAAAAAAGAGGATTCAGAATGGTGGGTTGTGTTGGCCTTAGTCTTGTTTTCCTGTCACTAGTGATCAAATATACTTTTACCAAGTCTGTCAGGGGGTCTCAAAATCAAAATTTTACCATGTCACTAGGTTTACAAGTAAAATTTCGTTACTCTCTAGTTGGTCTAGGAATGAGTTTAGTCTTTTGGGAAAGTCACATATGTTGGTCACATATCTCATTTAGATGAAGGTCTCATAATAAAATCAATTTTTCCTTGTATCAGTCATCATCATCATCCCATTCGGTTTCAGGTTTTTTTCATTAGGTCATTAGGGTTTTCAAGGTCCATCATTATCATGTGTAAATCCAACATTGAATAAAGCATGACAAGCATCTCTTTGACAATAACTTGTTGAGTTTTCACAAGTTCATCATGATTTTAGTTTGAAAGGCTCCAAGAGAAGAAGTTCCAGTGTTCAAAAAGTGAAAATATAGCCCAGGTTTCAGCTTTCTACGGTGACTCAGTTTTAAAGGTGAAAAATCAGTTTTTTTAAAGGTTTGTGGGGACCATTTATTTTCAAAGAGGAAATTAACTTGCCGATGTAAACCAAAAATCCCCAAACTCATTTTATTTTACTCTTATTCTTCATTGTGCATCGAGATCTCCCTTCCATTGGTAAGAAAAACTCAGGTTTTTAGGAAAAATTAACAAAGACTACAAGTGTTGTGCTTCTATAGATTGTGATGCACTTTTGAGGCCAGTGCTGCTCTTCTTGACACTGTGCTTCTAGACACTGCACTGTGCTTGTGCCAGAGCAGCTCAAAATCGCCCAGAACTCACCTAAATCGGAATTTTAAGCTCGTAAATTATTTATCTTGCAAACTTAGACTTATCTACAAGCAAGTACATCATCTTACTCTACTTTTTATTTTGCAAGATAAATTCAAAGCTAAAGATTTCCTCATTAGGATTTCTAGTGAATTTTTCATTAAATGATGCTAGGGTTGATGATGGTCATCCAGTTTTCATAAGTTTAAAACATGTAAAACATCATCCTACACCTCTAGACATGTTTAATATACTTCACAAACCCATGAACCAACTACAAAACACTAAATTACTCCATCAAAAATGAAACCCTAGCTCATTCCTATGAGATTTGGACAGTTTTCCTAGAAACTCTATTTTTCCTTTTTCACAAATACATCATTCCTTCATTTCACCTCCTTTCACCTTCATAAGTTGTTCATAGTCCATATCCACCTCCTACAAATTCCCCTTGCCATTTGTTCCACTCCACCTACCCATCAATTCATTTTTCACTTGTCCCTCACTGTTTTTTCTCATTTTCCTACTGTTGGGGTTTCTGTCATCATGGAAGAAGAATCTTCACCAGAAAGGGAGAAACACCACAAGGGAGGAAAAATTCTCAGATATGAACCATCCAACTGCAATGAGATCAACTCATCACCCTTTATCAAAAAGAGATTTGAAGATGTGAATTGTCTAGATTTTTGCAAAAGGGTGTGTGAAGTAGGATTCCATGAGCAGTTGACAAATCGGGTTGCTACTCATTTGAAAGGTGAAAGTGCCATTATTTCTAGTGTTGAGTTCACATTTTTAGTGGCTTCTATTTCACTTGCTACAGGGATACTAGATCATGGTGAATACTGGTTCAAGGGGATGAACCTAGATCTTGTACATTATAGATCTTTCTTGAAAACATCATATAGGGAAACCCATACTCATATCATGCCTTTCAGGTACATGTTGGAGAAGTATGCTCCATTAATGAAAGTTATCATGAAATTATTCACATGTGAAGGAAGGTTCTCCATACTATATGCCTATCACATCTGGCTTCTAATGCACTTTACAGATCAGAAACCTCTAAACATGAGCAACTAGCTATGCATGAGCATTTCCAAGATGTCAGAGAAGGTACAGGTGAAGAGAAAATAACACTATCCTAGTCTCTTTCATCATAGTTTGATCAATATTGTAGTGCTTCATCAACTTGCAGAGAAGAATATGGCATGGGAATATTTCTTGGAGACAGCTTTAAAATGGCATGAATCTAATGTGGTAGTTCATCATTCTAACATGCCAACACAACAAATGGAGATTGGGTCGGAGGTCCTCAAGCAGATTAGTGGAAATTCCTAAAGCATCTAAACCTGAGGTGACTAGGATGTACAAAAGAGGAAAGAGGCTTGTGTTTGCTTCTCATGGTGAGAAAGGGGCCAAGCCTTCTACATTAGCAAAACAGGGACCACCAGTGCAGGATAAGGACTTGGTTGAGCATGAGTTTGAGTTGGTTGACTTAGAAGAAGAAAATGAGACCTCAAGCATGAAAATATGATTAGAGAAAAATATTATCAGATCAAGGAACTTATAGTCAACATGGAAAGAGCAAGATTTATCATTTCATTCCTAGAACAAGAAAATAATCAACTGAAGGCAAAACAATTGATCATGGAAAAGGAGAAAGCTAAACTACTGCAGTAAGCAAGTAATGGAAAAGCATAAATGGGGATTAATAAGCGTAAAGGAACAAAAGGAAAAGGTAAGAGAAAGAGGCCAAGAACCAAATGGCTTAAAAAGACATTAAAGGAAGAAGAAAAACACATCTTACTAGATGAGGAATTAGAGCTAGAAGACATAATTGCCTTAGACGTCAATCAAGACAAAGAGTATTGGTTAGACAAGGCTAATAGAGACAATCAACTACTAAGGCACATGGCACATCATTACCAGGCTCAGAACATAATTTGTAATGTCAAGGTCAAGCAACTTGAAAACAAGCTCAAAGAAGCCCTAAAGGACCAAAATGATAAAGGAAACTTGGATATGCTTGATGAAGCATCTATAAGCGCTTAATATGCCTCATTTCACAACTCTTGACTAATTTTGAAGAAATTTTGATCATTTCTGGTTTTTTGGAAATTTTAGTGCCTTACGCAGAAATTTAGCCAGTCCAAGAAGCGTAGCGCCAAGAGGCACTCAAATCAGGAATGGCTTCCATTTTTGGAAATCCCTTGGCATCCTCTCAAAACCCATTTATTCATAGTTTCCAGAGGTGGCTTAAAATTTGAGAAAAAAGGGAAAAAGTAATCCAGATTTAAACAAGAACACAACAAATTACAGAGATAACCATAGACACAGAGATGTAGTAGAAATAATATTTCATTTCATTAATGTAAAATACTAAAATATGTTTACAAACAACAATGGAAATAAACCAGCTAAGGTGATGGTAGCTTATCTCTAAGAAAAGATGTGGTGGCTACATGCCTCTATACTGTGTTACAATGAGGCTCAAAGGCCTATTTATTGTTGAGAAATAATGGAAAACCCTAAACATCCAAAAACCTAACCCTTGAAGATGAAACACCAAACTGTGGGCCTTGTTTGGGTAAATTGGTACATCAACTTCCCTGGGTCATAACTTTGGCATACGATCTTCGATTGATGTGCACAATATCTCGTTAGAAAGATCTATCTGAGAACTACAACTTTGGGAGGAGAAACATCAGTCCATGGACCCATGTTGCTCCCAATTTTCCCAAAAAAACGTCGTTTAGGGCCTCAAAACGGTTCCAGAAGTTTAGGACCCGAAAAACTGCTAAAAATAGTAAATTGTGCTACAATTAAGGAAACTGAAAAGCTGAAGAAACAATGGTGGGGGTCCATGTGGACTTGGCAGGTGGCCACCAATATCCACCTAGATCATTCCTCCCCCCTTAGGAAGCAATGGTCCCCATGGCGTTGAGTTCCTCCATGAGATGAGGAAACTTCTGCTGAACTTGGTCCCTAGTGAGCCACTTGCCCTGGTGAAGGAGTTGGCCTGCTTTGACAAGTTGATACAGTTGGATATTCTGCTAGCGAGTGTGCTTGATCTGTATGTCCATGACCCGATCAGTTGTAGCTTGTTTCATGCAATCTGGATTTAACTCTGTGGGTGTGAGTTGTTTTGCAATGTCGGATGTGTCGAGTAATGGTGGAATGTATGGTCGAAGGTGGTCCACATTGAGCACTGGGTGCACGCCAAGGAATGGGGGAATGTTGAGCTCAAATGCATGGTCTCTGACAGCCTTGGTAATGGTGTAAGGACCATATCGGAGTGGTTTGAGTTTCCGATAGGCTCCGGTAAGGTGTTCCTTTTGCAAATGCAACCAGACTTTGTCGCCCACCTGAAACTTGTGTGGCACCCGACGTTGATCATGTCGTTGCTTGTACTTGGCATTTGATTTCTCAAGAATTTCATGGACCCGATGGCGAATATGTTGGATGTGCTCAATGAAGCTATTTTCCTTATCTGTTTCGGACTGGACATGAGCCGAATCTGCGTGAGTAGCTATAAATGGCATGGCCACATCAATGGGACATAGTGGCTGGAATCCCAAGCCCACCTGATGTTGGCATTATGATTCTGGTATGGCTCTATGATATAGGTGTTGTACTTGATGGCAACTCACTCAAGTGGAAATGATCTGTTCAGGCTCTCAAAATGATGGAAATTAAGAGGCTCGCAGGTGAATGGTTCAAAAGGTGCGGACCCGCAGTTTCACCATGCAGGAGGTGCGGTCATACCCGTAGGTTTCCCATTCAGAAGGTGTGGACCCCAGTGCACACACTTCAAGGCAGTAAAGCGCGCTCACGTGGGGTTTCTTATGTTTGGCTCGTGGTATTTAGCCCACCTTTTTTGATGCTATGTTTTTGGCCCGTGGTATAGGATCTATTTTAGCCCCGGTTTGGATCCCTTGTATTTGTTATTGATGGTTTTGTCCCATGGTGTGAATAAGGGCTTGACTATAAATAGGGAAGGAGATCACTTGGCTTATGCATCTTTGAAAATTGAATATCTTAAGATCTGAAATTTTGGGTGATTGGTTCTAAAAGCTAGATCTAATTCAAGGAGAGAACTTAACTTAAGGTGAATCTATTGGAATGTTGTGATCTCTCGGGCGCATGAACAGATCTGTGGATCTGACTAACTGTGGCACATTGGTATACTGAAAATTTGGCCCTAATCAGAAGTCCACAGGCGATCCAAAGGCGCAATGCGTGGGTACGCAGCACAGTCAAAGGCGCAGTGCATGGGTACGCAGCACAGTTGAAAGCGCAGTACGGGGTACGCAGTACAGTAGAGGGCACAGAGCGGGGCACATGCAGCGCAGAAAAGGACGAAGTGCGAGGTACGCAGGCGAGAAGAAGGCACAGTGTGGGTCTACGCAGAAAGTCAGAAGCGAAGGTGTGGATCTGAAGAAAAGTTCGTAGAGCAGAAGAACAACCAGTGCGGATCTGCGCAGTTCAGTCTCAGAAGAGCTGCGGATATACGCAGGCCCTTGTTGGTGAAGTTGCGGTCTTATCTTAAAACAATTGTTGATTGTCTTTTATCTATTGCAGCAAAGTTTTGGGTTTAAATTGCTAGTATTCTTTTTGTTTACAGCATTCTGAAGAGTGAGTGATTCATTGGTTGATTGTATAAGGAGATTGGGTGTTTTTCATGTACTTGATGATTATTTGATGTTCATGGATCCAATTTGAAAATTAATGAAACGTGGTCCTTAAAGAAGTAAAAGAGCAAATGGGTTGTAGCTCCCTTCCAGGAGAGACTGGAAAACGAGAGAGAGAGTTGTAGCTCTCAGCAGGTTGCAGCCTGTGTACTGGTAAAGGACTGCACCAGTACAAGATCATTGTAAAAGAAGTTTCTAATTGAAAGAAGATAGAGACATATTGCAAGCAGGTGTTTCACCCACATTGGGTTTCCACCTAATATATTGGTGTTCTTTGTGTGACTATATGTTTCTTGTTTCATGCTCATCATTATATACAAGTTAATGATCAATAATTAAGAAGGCATATTGAAAAGAATTTGATAATACTGATTCACACCCCCCTCTCAGTATTATTTCCAACAATTGGTATCAGAGCAGGTCCTTCTGAAGGAGCTTGATCGCTTCAAGGAAGATCCATCATCATGAGCAACTATGAGAGGGAAGCATCGATTAGGCCACCGATTTTTGATGGGACAAACTTCGTATATTGGAAGGTAAGAGTTACTGCCTATCTTCAATCTTTGGGTACTGAAGTTTGGGACATCATAGAAACAGGGTATACTTTTCCATCAGCTACTCCTATAGATCCAGCAGAGAAAAAGAAATATGAAACAAATGCAAAGGAAGTCAATACTCTTCTAGGATGCCTATCTCAATCAGAATTTGTGAAAGTTATGCAGTATAAATCCGCAAAAGAAATATGGGACAAGATCGTTCTAAGCTATGAAGGAGATGATCAGGTAAAACGTACAAAACTTCAAACCCTCAGGATTCAGTATGAAAATCTCAAGATGTATAATGATGAAAGTGTGGCTAACTATTTTCTCCGTGTAGATGAGATTTTTAATTGTATGAAAATTTTGGGTGAAGAAATAAAAGAAGTTGTTGTGGTTGAAAAAGTTCAGAGATCTTTGTCACCTAGGTTTGAATCTAAAGTTTCTGTTATAGAAGAAAAGGAAAATCTCCAACATCTTAAAATGTCACAACTGCATGGAATTCTAACTGCTTATGAAATGAGGAAAGGAGGTCCTTCTGACAGGAGAGAAGCTTCCTTCAAAGCTTTAAGCAAAGGAGAGTACTATGAATCAGGAGGAGAAGAAGAATCAAATTTTGTCAGAAATCTTCAACGAGGTATTGGACGGTTCAGAGGTAAGTTGTCCTTCAAATTCTTTGCCGGTGGAAGAGTAGGTCACTATGCTGCCAAATGTCCTCATAAGGATAAGGTCGACAAGGGAAAGGAACCTATTAGATGGAACAAGAAACAGAATGCAAATAAGAAGAACTACTACACTCATGAAGACAGTGACGGTCTATCAAATAGTGATGAAGATGAACGAGGTAATGACTATAAACTTTTGATGGAATTTGAAGATGATGATTACATGGATGCTATAGATGTGGATAGTTTTTATGAAGAGATTTCTAGACTCAAGACATGTATAGAAGAAAAGAATATGATCATTGATACTCTACAATTTCAAATTGATGAAAAGGAAAAATATCTTGAAAAGTTAGAAGGTGAAATTGTTGGTCTTAGAAAAGAGATTGAGAAAACAAAGGCTATTAATCTTAAGTTTGTCAAAGGATCCAAAACTCTGGATGAGATCATCAATGTACAACATTCTCCACTAAACAAGACAGGTCTGGGGTATAATGGAGAAACCTCTCAAGAATCCACCTCAAAGAGTTATCTTGATGCAGCAAGAAGGGATGAGCAAAAGCTCAATGGAGATCACCAGGTAAAGAAGGGACGAATTACATCAAGAGCAAACAAAGACTATCAGGTGAACCAGGGGCAATCCATCTTAAGGGTGACAAAAGCTACAACCAGTCACAGGTAAAATCTTCTCAATTTGCTTCAAGAATGGATATCAATAGAAATTACAATCATGTGGCCAATAGATTTGATAACCGCAGAAGTTTCTTCAATGGACAGTGTTTCTCTTGTCATAACTTTGGTCACAAAGCAGCTCAATGTGTTGCATATAAAACAATCATGACTAGAGAAGCTCAAAAACAAAGAAGTATGACTGGGATTACAAAGAGGACCTATAACAATTTTTTCGGCTCTTGAAAATGAAGTTGAATGTTCTATTTGCAATAACTTTGGTCATGAAGATTCTGAATGTAGGAGCAGGTTTCAGCAGACAAAGGAACAACCTTCAAACACCAAAAAATGGAGAATAAAGGAACCACAAATAGAAAGATGTGGGATAGCCTTTTATGCAGAGGGACAGGAAAATATATGGTACATCGACAGTGGATGTTCAAAGCATATGACAGGTGATAAAGACAAACTTGAATCATATTCTACTTTAGAAAAGGGAAAGAAAGTTTCTTTTGGAAATGATACGCCTGCAGCTATAAAAGGAAAAGGCACTGCTCAGTTAAAGGAAAAGGTCAAAGCTGGAAATGTTTTGTATGTTGATGGATTGAAGCATAATCTTTTGAGTGTCAGCCAGATGTGTGATCAAGGAACCAAGGTAATATTTAGATCAAATGGATGTCGTGTTCGTGATCTTGATACAGGTGAAACAGTGATGAAAGGTAGAAGAAATCCAAATAACCTATACATATTTGAAGAAGGACAACAACAATGATACTTGAGCAAGGATGATGAACACTGGTTATGGCACCGGAGGTTGGGGCATCTAAGATTTTCACAAATAAGGAAAGCATGCAAATACCAGGTAGTTCATCGTCTTCCAGATATCAAAATTCCAGACAACACCATATGAAAATCATGTCAGTTTGGAAAGCAAACCAGAACTAACTTTATGGAAAAGGAAGGATCAGCTAGCATGCCTCTTGAGCTAGTTCATACAGATGTATGTGGTCCTTTTAGGAAAAGGACACCTCGAGGAGAAGAATACTTGATATTATTTATTGACGATTTCTCTAGGTTTGTTTGGTTAGGACTTATGAAACACAAAGACGAAGCATTCGAAAAATTCAAATCCTTCAAAGCTTTGGTTGAAAATGAATCAGGTTACAAGATTAAGTGCCTCAGGTCCGACAGAGGTGGGGAGTTTACCTCAAATGAATTTTTTGATTTCTGTGAAGAACATGGGATAAGAAGAGAATTCTCTACAGCTAGAACTCCT
>APFE031750470.1:0-48589 GCA_000404065.3 Pinus taeda
GCATCAGATCCGACCAAAGTCATTCCCAATATGGCAGTTTTTCTCTTCCATTAACCGAGTCTTGGTAGTTATGCCAGCTCTTAGGAAGATCGAGGAGCGCAAGACTCACCAAGTCATCATTAACTGTCATGATCCCTACACTTCCAAACTCATCCCTACAGGTGGTGAGCTTGTTCAGATATGTAGAGATCGTGTCACCCTTTTCACACTTTATTTTCCGAAGCTTGTCTTTCAGCGCCAGCTTCCTGTGATCGTTGTTGTTCTGATATAGATCTTTCAATGTTTTCCACATTGAAAATGGTGTCTCCTTCCCATGGAGACTCAAGACTATGTGGTCTCGAACTCCCTCCAGAAGAATTCTTCCTACTCTAGCCACACATTTCTTCCATTCTGCCAATTCAGCCGCATTAGCCGATGTGGGCTTGGGAACTTCTTGATCAATGAAGTCCTTTAGATTGTTATCCTCTAATACTACTTCCATGCAATCCTTTGAGGCTATATAATTCGAACTGCCATCAAGAGCATATTTGAGTCTTAAACTGTTCAATGCCATTGGTGAAAATGAGATGTGATAAGAACTCGATTTTTATATTCAGGAACCACAAACTTTGAACTTCTCCCTTCTTGTATATTGTTCTCTCCTTTGATCACCTTTGCTCTGATACCATGTATAATTTCTCACTGTAGATCAACATATTATGCAATATACTAAAGCAAAATACAAGATCTACTTCTGCAACAAACTTTGCGATAGCTTAATCAAATAAGAGAAAGATCAAATAGAACACATATAACTGAGAATGAGAAAGAAATCACACATGAACACAGAAGAATACTCTGGGGAAAGACTCAGCCTAAAACCCCGATCTCTGTAATATCATACAAGTGGAAATATGTCTGGATTACACAATGCCTTAGCTTAGAAGCTATCCAGCGCTCAGTACAATCCCTTTTCTGCTCATAGACAGCCAAAGGCTTCTCACAAACCTTCTCCTCTACCCTCTAAGCCTCCAATTTCCTTGCACAGTTCTTCCTGGGGTCCAATGGTGCCACCTATGTGAAATCCCACCTCACACTGCTCACTAAACTTAGAAAGAACTGCGCAATCCTGAAGGAGATAATTCCTTCTGCATGGATGAGTTTCCTTTATAGGAAAAATCCTCCAACTAATAGTACATTGTCCCTTCCTCTGATCTTAACTGGGTCTCTGACTGAATCGACATGCATGAGTTATTTATGAGAGAATATTCAGTTATCTGGAGAGCAATAGTTACATGCATACAAGAATTAGCTAACTAAACTCATAATTAATTCCACAAACTATTGGAACTAAGCTAACTGGACTTAGCTCAGTTAACTAAGCTAACTGGACTTAGCTCAGTTAACTGAGCTAACTAATTACAACTCAAAGTTCAACTCATCCTCATCTCCTTAACTAATGGATAAATTCCTCAATCAATGGAGAAACTATTGCATGTCTTCACATAGAGTTCATGTTTGATTTTCTCCAACTAATTAACTCAAGATGAATTAATTAATTATTTTACAAACAGCTGCTAAGATCAAATTCGAATTTTACTTCTCAATTTAGTTCAGGGACTAACTAAAATTGGAATCCATCTCAAAATGCTATTTATAGCAATGCTATTTTTAACACTTCCATTTTTTCATTCCTTGTTGCTATGCCCAACAATGGTACCCAAACTGCTATTTATAGCAATGCTATTTTTAGTAATTCTATTTTTAGCATTTTTTGTTGTCATTTTCAACAGAACTAGCAAGTTTAATTTTCATAAATATATCAAGAGATCATTGGATGATGACTTCAAGATGGTTGTCGTAATCAGGTTAGTGAAGATTCCTCTATTAACAAAATTTTTGGTCTTCCAAGAAAACTTTGCTTTGTCATCCCTCTAGTTATTTTGAAAAACTCCCCTTGATTTTTTACCTAATGCACAACCTTCACTGCATTATCTACAATCCTCCATTGTAGGCTTTTGTTGTAATATTTTTTCTTCTCAATGCGTATGGTAAGTCTTGAACACTCTATCTTTGCTTCCAATGACTTCAATCTGCATATTCTTAAAAGGAGGTTCTGCTATTGTTTAAGCTAACATCCTCTTTTTGGTTGGATTTATTTCTGTGAGCAGGGTGGTATTCATTCTTTTGGCTCTCTTTAGTTCCCTTAGTTGTAAGTGCACAAAAATATTGGACTAATATGACACTGAATTATTGATAATGGGAGTTAATAAGTAATTTGGCTTTGATTGCAATATACCAATTATTTTTGTGTGTAATCTGTCCACCATGTCTTCTCTACCAATTTATTTGCCTTTTAAAAGGGGAAGGATAAATATGTTCATGGGAAAGCCCCCCCTGAATTATGTTATTTCCCAAAACTAAATCCGAAAGCTGAGTACAATTATTCAGAGGTACAGGGATATGACATGTTAAAGAGTTTCCAAAAAAGTGTAGATGTTCCAACTTGGCTAGACGTCCAAGCTCTAATGGAATAATCCCTATAATATATTCTTTCCTAAAACTAAATCCGTAAGCTGAGTAAAATTACTCATAAGTACCAGGATATGACATGTTAAAGAGTTTCCAAGAAAGTGCAGATGTTCAAACTTGGCTAGATGTCCAAACTCTGATGGAATAATCCCTATAATATGTTATTTCCCAAAACAAAATCCCTAAGCTGAGTACAATTACTCAAAGGTACAGGGATATGACATGTTAAAGAGTTTCCAAGAAAGTGCAGATGTTCCAACTTGGCTAGACATTCAAGCTCTGATGGAATAATCCCTTTCAAGATGTTTTCTGAAAGTTTGATCCATTGAAGACATGTACAATTACACAATGCTTTCAGAATAAAGCCATGGAACATATTAAAGCTGAGGTCAAGAATTCCTAATGCTTTAAGCTTCCCAAGGTTTGGTGGAATTATTTCTATGAAAATATTATGAGAAATATTAAGTGTACATAATAATGAAAGGCTACATAGAGATTGAGAAACCCTACCTTCCAATTCCAGTCCAGGAAGTATGATGGTAACCACTCTCTTAGTTCCTTTTCTGCACCAAATGACAGTCTAGGAACATACTTTATTAGACTTTTCTATCGTCCAGTTGAGAAGAGATCCATGTGGATCAGACACAATCATCTTTCTAAATGATAGAATAGCCTCCACATCCCTTGTGCACATGATGATTTCAATTCACCCTCCTCCAGCTTGTGTTCATCTTCCTTAAAAAAATAATGATGGGGTTGAAGAGTAGTACTCTCAATCACATAATCATTGGAGAAATATGGATTCCTTGAGTGACTAATATTAACTATGGTAGTGATAGGATAGAGAATTATTGTAGTTGCCATGATCACACAACACACAACACAATTATCCATTTTTCTTTTTCGTTTCCTGACACAATAGACTAATACTTGTTATTCCTTTCTTTGCTATGCTATGTGCCTGACATGCATATAAATAATAGACACAAATCTCACATAAATTGTTGAAGGCTACAGATTAACTGGCAAATCCATGTGGATTGGGACATACTTGGTCAACAATGTTGTATTGAGTGGACTAAAACATACTTGGTGAACAATGTTGTATTGAGTATACTAGGACATATTTTGTCAATAAATTTGTATTGAATGGGGCATAATGTTGAAGAAAGTTACAACAACATTTCTAATTGGAATTCAGTCGGTGCTGAGTACAAAGAGTGAGAAGAAAGTTGCAACAACATTTCTAATTGGAATTTAGTTAGAGCAAGGTACAGAGTGAGAGAAGCAAGTTGCAGGAGTGGTATGGCTATACACTTGGGCCAGAGATATTCTTCAAATTTCACTAGTCCTGTGGTTCTGGCTCCAATACCAGGGCAAAACTCTTCGCTATTTGGGGTCCTGCACTGCACTCATTAGCTTGGCATTAGGGAAATGATTTTTTTCAAAGATTAAAAAATTATAATCGACTGGGCCAATGGAAATTTTAATATGGAATCTCCTACAACTCTTCGCTCTTTGGGGTCCTACACTACGCTCATTGGCTTGGCATTAGGGAAATGGTTTTTTCGGAGATTAAAAACCTATAATCAACTAGGCCAATGGAAATTGTAATCTGGAATCTCCAATTCGAAGAAGAGGGTTCGTGCTCTCATTAATGTTTTTAGAAATATGTCCATTACCCACATCTATAGACAAAAAAATGGTGAGGCCGACACTCTTTCCAAGTCTAGATACAATGCTTATCCTAGTATGTTTCACTTCCAAACCTTTGTCCATGGTGAACCAATATTGTCATTTATTTGATCATGGGATCATCTATATGAAACAAAAATGCTTCTTTTTTAGTTGTTTCGAAATCTTTTTATGTAAATATGCATGATATTTTGCTGGCAACACTATATCCTTGATGCTTATTTTTTAGTTGTTTCGACATATTTTTATGTAAAGATGCATGATATTTTGTTGCCAACACTATATCCCTGTTTCAAACTGGGAATGGCATGACGCTTGTGAATTTTGTATTTTCTTAACTCACTTTAATGAAAGCATTTTTTCTGCTGAAAAAAATAAAAAATAAAAATTGCAACAAAGTTTCTAATTGGAATTAGGTTGGCGCAAGGTCCGAAGTATGAGAAATTCAAAAATGAATTATTTAGAAAGGCCAAAAATTTGCCCCAAAAATTATTTTTCATCAGAATTTTGTGATATTTGTTTTTCAAAAAAATATGATAATTGGAGTGTTTGATTTGTTTTTTAATGGTGGAAATAGATTCAACACCATCAAAAACTCTCTAGGTACCCAAAATCCTGAAGTTTGCAACTATAACCCATATTTCCCAAAATTTCTCCTAAATTTTAACAAGAATCATGCAGAAATTTCCACTATTTTCCAAGAAAGTTTGTGGACTCGATAGACTATATTAAACATAAACACAACTAGTGTGTATCAAAAGAGTCTACCCACCAGATTTTTAAGGCTTTCCAAATTCTTTTGCCAACATGTTTACTTTAACAACTTAAATTTCAGTAGCCTTCACTACCTGTTTATTCACCTTATTTACTTTGTACAGAAGATATATATAGTCAAGCCATACACTACGTGATGCTTAGCTATCTTATCTAGTATTTATAAAATTAGAGATAAGGCATCCATTTAGAATTACATAAACTCATAGTACACAAGTTTATCAGAGAAAAATAAGAACTGGCAAGTTCTTTTGGCATAACAGATCATTCACTCTATTGAAATATTCTGGTAAAACCTTGAATGAATTTTTGTTAGATAAATATGACCAGTTTAAAATATGCTTCCTTTTGTTTTTTTCAATTAATTTCTTAGCATTCTTACTTATACCAAAAAAGAGGAGAAAAAGGCACAACGATGATGCGGCTATGTGTGGGTGTGTATAGATGGATGAAAAACACATAATTTTTTAGCAAGTTTTTTTATCCAAATTGTACAAGTGCTTTTTTCTGGTGACTTTTAGGACTCTTGAAATAATTATGCTTTGTGTAATCCTCATGTGTGTGCCCTTGTGTTTTGATATATTGATAGATTGATAGGTTTCCTCCGGTACTTAGTTAACACAAAGCCTAACATTTGTTTTGTTGTCAACACTTTCAGTACATAGTGCAGCCTAGGCAAGTTCATCAGGTTGCTCCAAAACACAAGCTCTAATACTTGGAAGGTGGCAGTGCATTTTGCACTGAGATATGTTAGCGATGGAGAGGTGGTGTCGCAAGGTTTTCAAAATTCAGATTGGGTAGATAGTGCTGGTGACACAAATAGCACTTCAAGATGCTCTTTCAGTTTAAGTTCAACTATGGTTTCCTGGTTCAATAGTTAACAAAGTACAAACTTATACAACACTCGGTTCAATAGAAGCAGAATATATGGTTGCCAGTTCTTCTAGTTGTGAAACAAGACCTATTTAATGCAATGGGCATTGGGTACTAGCTCTTTACTCTTCACCTACTAATTTTCATCTTCAATGATTCTTTATATGTCACAATGCTTCTCGAATTTATGCCTTACGGCGTTTCCTTTGCAACATCTAGTGCAAATGCTAGTTATGAATGCATAAAAAACACCCGAGATAATTAGAAAAATTAAAATATGATAATAGATAAAGACATCACCTATCCACATATAAGAAAAAAGTTTACATAATTATATTTACTTCATGTATCAATGTGCATTTAGAAATTCTTTTACATTATCATTGTTATAAAATAATATAGTGATAAATAGTAAAATAAAATTAAGAATTTAAAAGTAAAAAACAAAAATATTATTACAAATTTGATTTTCATAATAATAAATTTATATGAAAAAGAAAACATCAATTATATACTTATATGTAAAATTGATAATTATAACTTCTAATTCATATATATAAATAATTTAACGGAACATATTAACCATATACTTTTTATAAAATTATAGTTAAGATTATTAGTTATATATAATTTATTATTAAAGTATTTATAAAACTAATAAAAAATATTAAATCTTTTTAAATCAAAGGAAAGAATATTTAAATTTACTTTCCTTTAAAAGCAATGTTCACACAACTATTGATTTATAAATAAAATGGTAGAATTTAAATATTTTAATCTTTTCATACATGATTTATTTAAATAAAATTAAGTAAATTAAAAATGAAATGCGATAATTGAATTTAATTTCCTTAATATAAAAAATGATATAGATATAAAAGTTTATTTTGAATAATAAAGATTGATTAAAAATAAAGATGGAAAAATCATTACATTAAAATATAAAATTAGTTTAACAATGAAAATAATATCACTTGCTAATAAAAATATTAAAAATATAAACACATTTTCCTTAACATTAATATTATATTTAGAAATAGAGATAAAAAGAAAAAATAGTATATACTTAAAAATTTCTATATTTGATCAAAATCATAAAATAAAGCCATTAAGATACAATAAAAAAAAAATTAATACTTATATTTACTTTAAAAAGTATTATACATTTTATACTTAAAGTTTTATATGGGTAATAGCATGGAGTTGGGTTACATTTTTTGGTGAAATGAGGGTACATTTTGGTGGGAAAAAGGTGTTAAATCGAGCAATTTCTAAATGCTCGGCCTAGTTGTTGAGCCACTTAAAAATAGCTCGTTCGAGCATTTAACCAAACCCTCGATCTAGTCGCTTTCTAACTTGAGTTAAGGGCTCGATCGAGCTATATTTTTTGATCAAGCGCTCAAGTTCAAAATTCAAATTGCTCAATCAAGCCTCTGGTTAACCACGCATACGATTCAATCGAGGGTTTCTTCAACGCTTGATCGAGCAATTTGGATTTTGAATTTAAGAGCTCAATCGAGCTCCTGGTGTTCTAAAAACCACAGTTTCAACACCCCTTCTGCAACCCCATTTTGTACCCTAGTGAATATAGGGCAGAATTTGTCTTTAAGTGGCGGAGTTCATCATGTTGGATTTGTGAAATAATATTCTATCCAATGGCATATGAATTTGACACTTCCAAATTCATATGATATTTTGCATCTAATTTCTATTAAACATAACACTTGAATTTTTTTAGACAGTTTCAAAGGGATTGAATAAAAAATCAATAACATAAAATATACACAACTAAAAAATTTCAAAAAGTACCACTATCTTAGTTTACGATTCCTTCAAAAATAGTACTCGTGGTTTTTCAATTTTTTTAAAGAGTTGAAATAAATCATAGGAGAAGACATGTGTCTCCAAAATGTAATTTAAATATTACTTCACAACTTCTAAAAATAATAAAAATTTAATTTTCACAAAAAAAACTAAATTTTTAATAATAAAAATTTTGTTCTCTCCATATAGATCATATTCATATATATATATTTTTAAAATTACACATTTTAGACTAAGTTATGCTACATGAACCTACACATATCCCTTATGTTTTGTGAAAATTTGCAAGGACATATATTGCATTTAATGGAAATTGAGAGATTATAAGACACTTTTTTTTTAACAAAAACTATCATTAGGAAAAACTTGAAATTTCATGGCCACATTTTCCCCAAAAGTGTAACCCATCTTCATGCATTCAACCATATGCATAATTAAACATCGTTCACTAACATATACATCAATAACAGACCACATACCAACATATACATCAATGATACACCACATACGAATATACAACAAAAATTCACCATAGATATTGGTATCATCTAATGAAAGCTGGAAATTCCTAGTGTGATTTCCTATGTAGAGAGTGAACATATACATCAATAATAGACCACATACCAACATGTACATCAATGATACACCACATATGAATATGCAACAAAGATTCACCACATATATTGGTATCATTTAATGAACACTGGAAATTCCTAGTGTGATTTCCTACGTAGGGAATCGATACACTCCATAAAAGGGTTTTGGTTTTCTGGCTACCACCATCCAATTCCATGCTTTCTTCGAGACCGTTATTAAAACAATAACCACTGCCCCAATTCCAATTATTACTCCTATCTCCAGTGCCATCATTAACATCTTTTCTTCCACAATATGCAACCATCCTACTTTAACATTGCTTTTTGCACCAACACCTCCCATTGATCTTGCTTTAATATTTTTGCATGCTGTCAAAGGATACCCACACAAGCACTTGTTCCTTTGAAATGAAGTTACAGAGAAAGTGGAAAATTGTGTTCCTCTTGGGATTGAGCCGCATAAGTTATTAGAAGAAAAATTCACAACCGCCAACATTGATAATTTCAAGAGCTCTTGAAGAATCCCTCCAGTGAAATTATTATTGGCCAAATCCAATTGCTCCAAAATAGATATATTACAGAGAGAAATAGGAATTTTTCCTTGTAATTGATTCCAAGATAAATTCAGCAATCTCAAACTACTCAAGCTTCCTATATTTGTAGGAATTTCACCTGTGAAATTATTATTGGAAAAATCAAAGATTGTGTTGGTAGCAAACTCAAAAGATAAGTTATAATATCTTCCGTTTATGTCAATATCCATATCAAAATACACTATGTTGTTCATGTATTGCTTCACAAAAGACTCATTGTGCCAAGATACATTTATTGCATATCCTTGAAGTCTCTCAAGGTCAAGTGGTATCCCTCCACTGAATTTGTTACCAGATAAATCTAAAATATATAACTGAGTCAGATTTGTGATCCATTGGCCAATACCACCATAGAACTCATTATAACAAAGGCTTAAAACTTGTAACTTGTGAAAAGATGCAAAGTACCATGGTATCTCACCCATTAATCTATTATTCCATAGATCTAGTAATACAAGTCTATTACAGTTAACAAAAGACGAACTCAAAGACCTAGAAAATTTATCAGAATGGCCAGAGAAATATAACAATGAAACTGGAAGCCCTATGTCCAGATCTCCATTAAACATGCTCTTTGACACATCAAGGTCAACTAATGAACCACAATTATGTAAGGCTGGCATTGGTCCTTCCAACTTGTTTCGTGATAAATCCACAGAATACAAATCTATAAGACTATTAAAGATGCTTCGAAGGATTTTTCCTGACAATTGATTATCATCCAAATATAGATATTGTAGCTTAGTACAATTGCCCAGAGTTGGAGGAATCTGACCACTTAATGAGTTCTGTTGTACAGCTAGGTATTCCAACTCAATTAGACGACCAAACTCTATTGCTATGGTACCTATGAAGCTATTATTATGTAGATGGCCAATAACTTAGTACAATTGTCGAGAGTCGGAGGGATCTAACCACTTAATGAGATGCTACTGAAGTCGGATATTCCAACTAAACTAGACGAACAAACTCTATGGGTATGCCCCCCATGAATTTGTTACAAACAAGATTGAGAGTTGATAGATTAGTGCAATTAGCAAGAGTTGGAGGGATGGGACCCTCTAGAACTAGAAGGTTGCTACCAAAGAGTGGGATGCCTTCTAAGTCTAACTGTTGCAACTTTACCAGACGCCCAAACTCTGTTGGTATGGTACCTGTGAATTTGTTCAATGAAAGGAAGAGAGCCAATAGCTTAGTGCAATTGACAAGAGTTGGAGGGATGTGGCCACTAAAAGAGTTGTATGTCAAGTCAAGCAGTTCCAACTTTACTAGGTGACCAAATTTTGTTGGTACGGAACCTGTGAACCTATTCCCTGTAAGGGAGAGGATCGCTAGCTTAGTACAATTGCTAAGAATTGTAAGGACGCAGCCACTGAAAGAGTTGTATGACAAGTCAAGCTGTTCCAAGTTTACTAGATGACTAAACTACATTGGTATGGTACCTATGAAGTTGTTGTCAGCAAGGACGATCCTCCGAAGGCTTGTGCAACTAGACAGTGAAATTGGAATAGACCCCATAAGCATATAACTAATTCTAAGTGATTCTAGAATATGGAAGCGTATAATATCATTAAAGCTTACGTCAAGCACTCTCAACCTTTTAAGCTGCCCAAATTCATGTGGAATTTCTCCTGTCAAATTCTGACGAGAAAGATTCAAAGTATGTAACAGGGAGAGGCTGCCAATAGACGATGAAAGAGTATCTGTCAAATTTAAGACGGAAAGGATTATGGAAACTACTCTTGGATTGTGTTTTGAGGAGGTAATACCATACGAGGAGCATGCTCTTCCCACTTCTTTGTTGTCTAGATGGAGAGCTTTCCAGAGAGATGTTTGATATGCTTCTTAAAAGATAGAAGGGCCTACACATCCATCCACATTGGGGTTCGACGACTTTTCTCTAGCATTTGACGTCCATTGGAAACAAAACCTTGAGAAGCAGAATGACACTGACGATCATATAGATGATCATCATATAAACCATCTTCAAGATGAATATGGGAATGGGAATAAGTGAGAAAGCAGAGAAGCATAGTGATGAGAAGAAGAAGCTTATAACCCATTTTGTTGTTGAAAAAAGGCAATAAGAAATTGCTAAAAATAGAAGTGCTAAAAATAGCACTACTAAAAATAACAGTTTGGGCATCAGTGCTAGATTGGGAAACAGGGAATGAAAAATGGAAGTGCTAAAAACAGAAGTTCTATTTTTAGCAGTTTAGGATGGATTCCTATTATAGTCAGTCCCTGGACTAAAAATAGGAAGTAAAATTCAAATTTGGTCTTAACAGCAGTTTGAAATTAATTAATTAATTCTCCATGAGTTAATTAGTTAAGGAATTATGAACTTGAAGTCTATGTGAGGACATGCAATAGTTTCTCCTTTGATTGAGGAAATTATCCCTTGATTAAAGGAGATAAGGATGAGTTCTATATTGAGTGTGATCAGTTGCCTTAGTTTAACTTAGTCAAGACCAGTTAGATTAATTTAACAGTTTGTTAAATTAATGAGAGTTCAGTTAGTTAATGCTTGCATGCATGTAACTACCGTATTTCAGATAACTGAGTATTTACTCATGGATAACTCATGCATGTCAGTTCAGACAGAGACCCAGTTGAGATTAGATGGACGGACAATGTACTATCAATTGCTAGGATATTCCTTGGTGAATATTCCTTGCATGCAGAAGGAATATTATTCCTTAGGGATTGTGTATTTGGACCTAAGGTTACAGCAGGTATGATGTGGCCAATTCACACATGTTATGACATTAGACCCCAATCAAAACTGCGCAAGGAAATAGGAGCTTGGAGGACTTGTGGAGCCTATATATACAGGCCTAGATAGTCCATGAGCATCATCATCAGAGTTTAGAGAGAGCAGGATAGCTTTTGAGCTTATTCTTTTTTTATGTTGTTGAGGATTTCCACTTGATTGATAATACAGAGATGGGGTTTTAGGTTGGTGCTTTGCCTAGGTTATATCTTCTGTGTTATGGTTGATTACTTCTCATTCTCAGTTATATCTATTCATGCTTGATGTTGCTCATGTTTGATTAAGCTTCCGCAAAGTTTATGGTAGGTGTAGATCTAGTATTATGCTTTAGTACATTGCATATATCAGTTTGATCTGCAGGTGAAATTTCTACATGATATCAGTGAGCTAGCTGATTTGTAGAGAAACTTATACATGGTATCAGCGCACAAGTGATCAAGGAAGAACAATATACAAGAAGGGATAAGTTGAAGTTTGTGGTTTCTAAATATTGAATTGAGTTCTTATCACATCTATTTCATTAATGGCGTTCTATGGTTTGAGACTCGAATATGACCTTGATGGAAGTTCGAATTATATAGCCTGGAAGGATCACATGGAGGTAGTATTAGAAGAGAATGGTCTAAAGGACTTCATTGATCAAGAAGTCCAGAAGCCAACTGATGCTACTCAACTGGCGGAATGGAAAAAGTGTGTGGCTAGAGCAAGGAGAATCCTCCTGGAGGGAGATCAAGATCACATTGTCTTGAGCCTCCATGGGAAGGAGACTCCATTTTCGATGTGGAAAACATTGAAAGATCTTTATCAGAATAGCATGATCAGAGGAAGATGGCACTGAAGGACAAAATTCAAAAGATCAAGTGTAAAAAGGATGACACGATCTCTATGTATCTGAACAAGCTCACCTCATGCAGGGATGAGCTTGGAAGTGTACGGATCGTGACAGCTGATGATGACATGGTGAGTCTTGCACTCCTCGGTCTTCCTAAGAGCTGGCATAGCTACCAGGACTTGGTTAATGGAAGAGAGAAACTGCCAAATTGGGAACGACTTTGGTCGGATTTGATGCAGGAGGAGATAAGAAGAAGCACCAGAGATAGTTCTTCATCCATGGAAAATGAAGAAAATTGTGCCTTAGCGAGTAAGGCGAACAAGGGGAAGGACAAGATTTCTCTTTCCAAGGCCAGTTCTTCCCATGGTGGGAAGAATTTTGACAAATCGAAAGTGCGATGCTTTCGTTGTCACGAGGTGGGCCATTTTTTTACAAATTGTCCATTGAGGAAACCCAAGAAGGGATCCGGGAAAGGATCTAAAGGTGAGGCACTTGCTTCATAGTTCGAGTTGGATTTCACACTCTTCATGGTCTCATCCATGGTGGGAAGTGGTTGGTTTCTTGAATGTGGAGCTTCTTTCCACATGACCGGTGACAAGAGTTTGTGTAGTACTTTAGAGGAGAAAGATCTCCAGATACTCATAGCAATGGGTAATGATGAAAAGTACAGTGTCTCAGGTGTAGGCATAGTTATTTTTTAGAGGGTGCATGGAGCTCGCCTTACCTTGACCGATGTCAAGTATGTACCAAGACTGAAAAGAAACTTGGTGTCGATCGTGATGCTGGAAGACAAAGGTTATGATGTAGTCTTCAGTAACGGAAAGGTTTTCCTTAGACACATCATCACTAGACAAGTGAAGCAGATTGGTTCACGGGTCAAGAACCTCTATGCTCTTGAGGTTCAAGATGCATGCAAAGTCTTGAACAGCAAGGCAACTGATGGAGACTTCGCAGTTGAGAGGGAGAGTAAATTACCTCTCAACATGCAGCGCCAGAAGAAGTCTCAGACGATTGTGGAGGAGCCACGATTGGTGCAACAACTTCAGGAGGTGGTGGAGCAGCCACAACTAGAGAAGCTGAGAGGAGATTGAGTAGAGACATCTACTCATGCAGAGACCTCCAATAGGGGGAAACTTCGAGCTAGGTGGGCTAAGGGATCACATGCAACCATACCTCCAAGTAGGAGGTGGGGCAATGTGGAGTGATCATCCCAAGGAGGAGGGGCAAGATCCTTGAGGTACCCAACCTCTTCGATTCGAATTTTCTACGGGAGCCCCAACGAGGAGTAGCAGAACTGACTGATTGGGTAGAGACAGATGTGGATGTTGCGGCAAAGAGAGCTACAGTGAGGGAATCCCAAGACAGCGCAAAGCTACTAGGCTGCAACAATGCGAGAGGCACAAGTGTGTTGCACCAATGCAGGGTAGCACAGAGAGGTGTGCAACGGTGCGAGATGCATGGAGATGTTCCAGTAGCACAGAGCTCAGAGAGGGAGCACTTGTCAGTAACAGGTAGAGCTTCAGCATCAGAGTATGTTTCTAGCCCAACAGAGAGCTCAGTTGGGAGTTTTTTTGTTCCTAGAGTTGTTGAAGCAACCACACTTGGTAGATGTGTTGCATGCAGAACATTCCAGAGGTATAGGATCGGGTTCGAGTTGAAGCATTTCTTGTTGAGAGGGAGTGTTGAAAAATGGCAACAAGAAATTGCTAAAAATAGAAGTGCTAAAAATAGCACTACTAAAAATAACAGTTTGGGCATCAATGCTGGATTGGGCAACAAGGAATGAAAAATGGAAGTGCTAAAAATAGAAGTTCTATTTTTAGTAGTTCGGGATGGATTCCTATTTAGTCAGTCCCCAAACTAAAAATAGGAAGTAAAATTCGAATTTGGTCTTAACAGTTGTTTGAAATTAATTAATTAATTCTCCATGAGTTAATTAGTTAAGGAATTATGAACTTGAAGTCTATGTGAGGACATGCAATAGTTTCTCCTTTGATTGAGGAATTTATCCCTTGATTAAAGGAGATAAGGATGAGCTCTATATTGAGTGTGATCAGTTGACTTAGTTTAACTTATTCAAGACCAGTTAGATTAATTTAACAGTTTGTTAAATTAATGAGAGTTCAGTTAGTTAATGCTTGCATGCATGTAACTACTGTATTTCAGATAACTGAGTATTTACTCATGGATAACTCATGCATGTCAGTTCAAACAGAGACCCAGTTGAGATTAGATGGAGGGACAGTGTACTATCAGTTGCTAGGATATTCCTTGGTGAATATTCCTTGCATGCAGAAGGAATATTATTCCTTATGGATTGCGTAGTTGGACCTGAGGTTACAGCAGGTATGATGTGACCAATTCAAACATGTTATGACATTGGACCCCAATCAAAACTGCACAAGGAAATAGGAGCTTGGAGGACTTGTGGAGCCTATATATACAGGCCTAGTAGACAATGAGCATCATCATCAAAGTACAAAGAGAGTAGGATAGCTTTTGAGCTAATTCTTTTTGTATGTTGTTGAGGATTTCCACTTGATTGATAATACAGAGATGGGGTTTTAGGCTGGTGCTTTCCCCAGGTTATATCTTCTGTGTTATGGTTGATTACTTCTCATTCTCAGTCATATTTCTTCAAGCTTGATGTTGCTCATGTTTGATTAAGCTTCCACAAAGTTTATGGTAGATGTAGATCTAGTATTATGCTTTAGTACATTGCATATATCAATTTGATCTACAGGTGAAATTTCTACATGATATCGGTGAGCTAGCTAATTTGTAGAGAAAAGTCTACATTTACTCCCTCACTCCTCAAGCACTCAAGCATCCTTCAAAGCTTCATAATTATGCTCTCAGCTATGTAAATTTAGTGTGCTCTTATAGATAACATAAAATTGATTGGGTACGGATTTCTAGGCTTGTCTCTTTCCACATTTCTGAAATTTCAGGAGACCGAATTTTCAAGAGACCAACATTTGAGGAGGCTGAAATTTTAGGAGACCAAATTTCTAGACAGCTTGACCAAGCATTGACCAACATGCATTGACCTCCTTTGAATGCATTTTTGTAAGGGATATCTCTGTTTGGGCAGGCCGCATTTCTTGGAACATAAATCGAGGCTAAATGTTGACTGTCGACCAATGTTGATTGCAGCTAGGGCTGACCACAGGTGAGTTGTTTGACCAGACTTTGACTAGGCTGAATTTGATTGTCTTGAAGGTTGTTTGATCTTGCTATTTGGAGGCCGAAGTTGATTGAAGTTAATCAATTTGGTGAGGGTCAAATATACCCTGTTGACCAATGTTGACTTTTCAGGTTAAGGCTCTTTTCCTACTGTTATAAATTATCAAATTTGTAAATTGTACTATTTCTCTCTGCTCAACTATTAAAGACGAAAAGAATATTTGATCAAGGTTTTCCCCACATTGGAATTTGTCCTTGGCTAGTACCACATCTTGTGTCCTCTTGTCTTGGCTTGCCTTCTACTATTTATGTTTATGTTCTATCTGCATTTTACTATCATGTTGATGTGATTTATAATCTGAATATTGATACTGGGCTGATAAGCAAATTGAAGTAAAATTTATATAAAGCATAGAACATATCATTGTTACCTAAAATTAACATGGTATCGGAGTTGAGGTGAAGACAAAGCCTAAGCAAGAGTGAAAGAGAAATCACCAAAGATAGTTGGAAAAGGACAAAAGGTTCAATGGGTTCCTCATCCTACTTCCCGACTGAAGACAAGCTCCATGATAAATATGACTATCATGGATGGAAGATGTCTCTTGATTTGACCAAGAAGAAAAACAAGTGATGGAATATGTGTAGGGTAAAATCCATGAACCTCCTTCAAATGCACCAATTGCTGTGAAGACCAAGTACAATAGGACTGAAGTCAAAGAAAAGAAGATTAACAGGGATTCCATTGACAAGCATCTGGTGGCCTACATCTCTGAATTGAAGACCTCCAAGGAGATCTACGATAGGTTTGTTGGCATGTTCAAGGTTAGTAATGCTAATCAAATTCTATTTCTCAAGAATAAGTTGAAGGATATTAAGAAGGGCAAGGACGAGGATATTCAATCCTATATCTTGAGGATTTCTGAGATCAATAATGATATACTCTCGATTGGAGAAGTCATTCCTGACAGGGAACTTACTCTCACCACACTTGGAGGACTCCCCCTAATCTGTATGTATTTAGAACCACTATACTCAACAATGATCAAATTTCGGGGTTTGAAGAATTTATGTCGAGATGCATTCAAGAAGAAACAACAATGGTGGAGCAAGAAACGACTTCTAATAAAAGGAACCCCATTGAATTCTCTGCTCATGCCAAAAAGGAGAAATAATGCAGGGTCTAAAGGTCATTTCCATGGAGAGCCTGGATCTAAGGGAGGAAGGAGGGGCAAGTTCTTTGTTTGCAATAAGTATGGCCACTATGCAAGAGAGTGTCCAAATAGAAGGGACACATCACAAGATGATGATCACAATCATTCTAGGGGAAACTTCAACAACAACGACCAAAGGAATGACAGGTCCAATGGCAAAGGAAAAGGGAATGCGGGACATCAAGGAAATGGTCGACCCTCTAATAAATCAAGGAACTCCAGGTATGAATAATCAAATGTTGTTAACAATAAGAAAAAAGAGTACTATCTTATATCAGCCCTCTCCATTGCCTCTCCTTCGGGCACTTTGGGAAATTGGCTGATTGATAGTGGTTCCTCAAGGCACTTCGCCAAATACAAGGAATCCCTCTCTAATCTGGTATAAAAGGAGACAAATTTGGAGATCATCCCTGAGACGATGCCACCTATCCCGTGAAGGGAGTAGGGAATGTTACCCTTCAATTGAATCAAGGTAACAATATTCATTTGCAAGAAGTACTATATGTACCTGATCTCAAGAAGAACCTCGTGTCCAGTTCAACCATGGAAGACAAAGGATTCAAGGTGGCATTCATTGATGGAAAGGTATGTGTTTGGAAAAAAAAATTTAAAGATTCTTTTACTCTTGGTTTCATGGTTGACACTTTGTATCAAGTTGGAGGAAGTCCATTGGGAGCCATGTCTTGCGACATATCTCTACAATTTGAACTATGACACCGAAGGTTTTCCCATCTTCATTATAAGGCCCTACCTGATGTGAGACAGATGATGACAAGTATGCCTGAGTTCAAAGTAGAGCATGAAGGTTTATGTCCAAGATGTGCTAAAGGAAAACTTACAAGGGGACCATTCCCATCAAGTAATAGCAATACTACAGAAATATTGCAATTGATCCACTCCAACATATCTGGTATGATGACCGTAAACTCTTTGGGAGGATACTTATATCATCTCACCTTTACAGATGATTATTATCGCAAGACCTAGATCTACTTCTTGAAGAAAAAGGATGAATTGTCCACCTGGTTCTGATACTTAAAAGCCTTGATCGAAAACCAAGTCAAGAAGAAAATCAAGATATTGAGGATTGATAATGGGATTGAGTACGAATCCAATGAATTCCAATATTATTGCAAAGAAGCTAGCATTAAGAGGGATACACTCCTGAGCATAATGGTGTGGCTGAAAGGAAGAATCTCTCTATTGTAGAAGCAGTTTGTGCCATGCTTCATGATCAAGGCCTCCCGAATAAATGTTCACTGGTAAGAAACCCAATGTCTCTCATATTATAATTTTTGGAAGTGTCGTATATTCTAATGTGCCAAAGGAGAAAAGAAGCAAATTGGGTGCATCTGGGAAGAAAGGAATATTTGTGAGCTATAGTGAAAATTCTAAGGGATATAGAATTTATGTGGCTGGTCAAAAGGAAGTTGAGATAATTCATGATGTCACTTTGATGAAGATATGGCCCTCAGGAATATCAATCACCTTCCTATCCTAAGGAAAGAAAAGAAGATGACACAGGAAATTAGCGTGAAAAATGTTGAGATTGCAACAAGATGATGGAGCTTAGGAAAAGAGTCTCCTTCACTAAGTGGGCCCGTAGGCAAATTATGGCGCAAAGTCTATTTTTAGACTATGTCATGTCTAGACATACGGATCATGTCTATGAGTTGGTCAAGTTGGAAAAAATAGATGGACTTCTGTTTTTTGACAACAGCGGTGACACTGTCAAGTCTAATTATAGAGCAGTCAAATATTATTAGCTTATAATAATCTTTAGACTATAAACTTTATCGTATTCTCTTGGAGCACTTTAGTTTGAGCTACAGATGTGGCACATGCAGCTGTCAGAAGGGAATATGTTTTCTTTGTGGGTCAGTTGAGTTGTTTCATGCATGACTTCAGTTAGAACTCAATCAGTTGAGCTTGGTGGAGTTGATTGTGGAGTTGATGGAGTTGTGTTCAGTTTGACTTGGTTAAACTAGTTGTAATTAGTCTAACTGCAAATAGACTAATGATGAGTTGTTAAACTAATTATTAACTCATAATGCAACTAAAGAATACATCAGTTAACTCAGTTGCGTGTCAGTGCATGTTCAGTTCAGTAGGGACAGGTGTTAAAGGATCAGAATTGCTATCAGTTGTGACTATAGTTGTGCATGAGGATTTGCACAATCAATGGGATTGAGTTATGCCAATGAGAATTGGCCAAAACCAAGTGATTATAGCCTCTGCTCACGTGATTCCCAGTGCGAGTGATTCTTTTGAGGTAAATACGAGTTTGGTTCAACCATTCTCATCCATTTCTTAAGCAGGTATTGAGCAGTGGAGGCAGGCAAGCAGTGGAATAGATTTGGAGATCAGATCTGAATTGTATTGTGTGTAACAGGTGGAGATAGTGTTGGATACTTGTGAGAAGTATTGACTATTGTAATGTTACATGTTCTCAATTATTAATATACAGATAGTGTGGGGTTTTTAGCTGTAAGCTTTCCCCGGGTTACATACTGTGTTAATGTGTGCATGCTCTTGATGTTTTATTGTTATTGATGCTGCTATATTGATGATCAACGCAGAGGAGCTTATGTATTGTGTATGTATTCTGCAATAGTACATGAGCAGGATAATCTCCATTGAATATGTGTTTATTATTCAAAATTTCTACAAAAAAGAGGACGAAACGATGCCTGATGTTGATGAACCTATGGATCCTATTGATCCACTCCCTCATGAGCCTTCCACCTCCAAAAGGAGACCCTCATGGCTTAGTAAGATTCTCAAATATTCCAAGAGACACATTGCACCAAGGGGGACTTTCCGTGAAAGCAAGAAGCCGAACAACTATCAAGGATATTTGACCGCCATGGGCACTATCATTCAAAATGAGCCTTCATCATTCGAAGAAGACGTGAAGCATCAAGTATGGAAGGTTGATATGAATGAAGAATATGAGTCAATTATGAAGAATGATGTCTGGGATGTGGTCCCTATACCCCAAGGCAAATCGGTTGTCACCTCTTAGTGGCTCCACAAAATCAAGGATGGAGCTGATGGAAGTGCAAACCCTTTCATTCACAAATGTAAGAGGGAGTTGGCTTCTAAATTTGAGATGAGGGACCTAGGACCAATGCACTATTTCCTAGGGTTGGAGATCTAGAAAAAGACAGGTGAAATTTTCCACTCTCAAGAAAAATATGTTGTGAAGATATTGGAAATATTTGAGATGGTGGACTGCAAGCCCATGACTACTCCGATGGAACTTAACTTTAAGAAGTTATGTGGTAGTGTTGTTGGAACTGAATTGGGAAATGCTTCTGAGTATCATCAACTCATAGGAGCACTGATGTTCTTGGTGAACTCCCTTCCGGACATATGTTTTGCAGTTAACACATTGAGCCAATATATGGTTGAGCCTCCTCATATACATTAGATTCGTACCAAGAATCTTATGAGATATCTTTGGGGCACAATGGCTCATGGACTGAGATACATTGTCGGAGATGTGAGGCTGCATGGTTGTTCTGATGTTGATTGGGCTAGTAGTATGGTGGATCGCAAGAGCACTTATGGAGGTTATTTTTCTTTGGGTTCTGCTTTGATATCCTGGATGAGCAGGAAGCAAAAATTAGTTTCCTTGAGCATCGCCGAGGCTGAATACATAGCTGCTAGTATGGCCTCCTGTGAAGTTGTCTGGTTGAGGAAGCTCTTTAGTGAGTTGTTTGGACATGTGTTAGATACCACCGTGATCCTCTGTGACAACCAGAGTGGGATCTTATTACCAGAGAATCCCGTGTTTCATGATCGCTCCAAGCATATAGATATCAGGTACCACTTTATCTGGGATATGGTACAATGAGGAGAAATAAGGCTCCATCACATTGGGACTAATGAGAACATCCTTGATATTCTGACAAAGCCCATGGGGAAGGTCAAATTCTTGGCCTTCCGAGAATTACTTAGAGTCATGGAGCGACTCTCTTATGAGGGTCATTTATGAGATCGACATTGAGCTCTGGGAGCTCTGATAGGCTTGGGGTACTTCTTGGAGCAATAGGCAACCATAAGGTGAGTGGTTCAGCCTTCCCCTAGTGGTTTTTTATTGATCTAAAATGGGGATCTAAAGGCTTCTTGTCAGCTTACAAGAACCTCTCCCATTCCAAAGCTTAAACAATTGCCAAGATCTATCTTATGTTGACAAATGTGGAATTAAGAACTTGAAATGGGTGTATGCTTGTGTTTTCCTTCAATTTTTAAGTGCTTAAATTGATTTTCTTAAACTGATATATAAACATATAATAGAAAATAATGCAAATAATAACCAACACACATAACAACAATATAATTAGGAGTTCACACAAACCTCTTGGGGTACGTCTTCGTGAGCTCTAGTTTACTCAACTAGGCTCTCTGGGATTATGGCTTAAATTAGTTTACAAGTTCCACACTCAACTCCATTGGTTTACAACTGAACCAATAGGTTTATAATACCATCTAATCACGCTAGTTTTCCATGCTCTGCAGACAGATCTAGGCTTCTCTAGACTAGATTCCTTCAATCAGTGCTCTGGACTATCTTGAGCTCCTGGCTTGCACCAACTCCCTCAGAATTCTTTTTCAGTCTCTGGAATTCCTTCTTTCATCTTCAGCACACATCATACACCAGTAACAACTTGATCATTTTATCTCTTTCAGCTATGAAACTTCATTATAGACTCATGGCTCTTAGAAGTCTACTTTGAGCTTTTTAGCTCTGAGGCTCTGCCTCCAACCTCTAGTGACTCTACCTCTGTCAAGCCTCCAACCTCTGATGGGTCTCTACGAATCCTCGGCTCTACAGCTCTTTGGCTTTGCAACTTTGTTGTGCTCAAGCTCTCTGGCTCTGCAACTCTGTTGCACTTGGCTCTCTGAGGATTCACCCCTTTGCTATCGCCCCCAACCTCTAGTGGCTTCTCTGGATTTCTCTGGAACTACGACTCTACTTCCAACCTCTGGTGGATCTGCCTATATCAATCCTCCAACCTCTTGTCGATATTTTCCTAGCATTGAGCTCCCTCAAGGGAGACTACTGAAGGGAGACTTTCTTCTTTGCCTCGCTCTCTGGCCTTTGAATAATCCTCTGACTCTACGGCTTCCCCAGTCGTTCCTCTTTCCCTTCGATCACGAGGAATCATTCCTTCCTGGCTCTTTAGCTTTGTGTGCTTCATAACGCATCCCCATTAAAGAAACACCCGATCATAGTGTGGCACAAGTTTGATGGCTATTTCCAAAAGGAAATGAACCAGCAGCCTCTTTCCAGAACAAAATCTACGAAATAATGCGTTTTTTTTTTTGGAACGGAAATACAAAGGAATAAATAGAAAAACACATCATGAACCTTTAACCCGGACTTCAAATAATATGTAGCCTCATTTATAAACCCTTCGGGCATGTCCCTTTATCGGAATATCGCAATCACGTTGTGTAGGCCAAAACAACCCAATACATGAAAAATACAAACAAAATCCAAAAAGCTGGATTTCAAATTAAATGAAATCACGTCCATAAGCCTTATCAGTCGCTTTATCGCATGTCGCATGGTATAACACTCCCCTCTACCTTGTTGTGATCCAATCTCTGATCCCAATCGTCGATCGTGCTATCGGCACATCACATATCACATATCGCAATGTCCTCCCGCCAGGCCTTTATCCCTTCAAAGCTCTAATCTGATATGTCTTACGGATCCGATAAGGGTTTTTGGCTACGGAATATAGTATTTTGGGTCCGCTTCCATATTGCTCCATCGCCAATCAGTTTATCGCACATCGCAATATCAGCACATCGCAATTTGGCTTACCCGGGGTTCCAATGTCGCGCGAAGGCCTTCCTCCGACGCGATATATCAAAGATCGCTAATCGGGTATTCTTTTTCCTTTGGTTTAAGTCCTCCCTTCGAACCCTTCTAATGCGATTTTTCCTTTTTGAGAAAGATTTCTAGACGTAGAAGTCCATTACTAGATTCATTTTGGATCCACCTTCCCACGAAAAAGATTTTGGACTCCAAAAGGCTGATATACTGATCTGAACAGTAGGTGAGAGTGCATCACCATCTTCTTTGAACCTCCATACATTTGCATTGCATAGTGCCTCTGAACCAAAGCCTTTAAACACTTTCCTTCCTAGACATGCTTGTCCTCCTAGGAAGAACTATTTTCCTCCTTGACTTCATGCAGAACTCCTGCTGAGAAGGTTACAGAAGGTACTTTGAACTTCTCTTCCTTCATCATTGATCCAAGGTGGCTCAAACAAATGTGAAGTTACATATTCTTCATAAAAATTTACATTTTCATTTGTTTGACATATTGTCAACAACAACAGAAATACAGACAACATTTAGATGGCCTAAACTCTTGCTTCAACAAAAGAAACAAATTTCACATCTTTTGAATTACCTCCATGTCTTACATCTGCATACAAATGATTGACTAGATAACAAGCCAACAAACATGCCTTTAAAACAATTGACCCTTCAAGTCAAGCATGTAGAAAAATAAATTTAGGATTCTTTTTCAAAGATGAAACACTTCATCATTATCTCCATCTTGGAGACCAAATCAACTTTTCCAAGTCAACATTAACATTACATGCATGCTTAAAAACAAAGCAATCAACGCTTCAAGTTAATTACACATAAATGTTCAAATACAAGGAAATCATCAACATCCTTGTGTTCATGCACATCATTTTCATGCATGCATTTCATCTTTCAACTTTTGCTTAAGTACATTGTACTTTCGAAGGTGAAATGAACGTAATGTTGCAGCAATAAAGTGAGTCTCCTACTCAACTTTTCCGTTTACCTTCTTGGTAAAACCCTGCAACTTGCATTCCATTAACAAATAATTGAAAATTGGTGCATTACAACAATAGACATGCAATCTTAATTGGATAAGAATTCTAACCATTTCTTACCAATCCATTTCAAAGGTCCTTCATTTGTCTGCACATCAACATCAACATGTGAATCATCTTGAAACACATCATCCATGGAATCTTTCTTTCCACTCCTACCATTCTCTCTTTCCACCTTCTTCAAGTTTCGTGGAAGCATTGTTGGATTCAGAGTCCAACATTTTGTAGCAATATGTCCTTGCTTATGGCAGTAAGTGCAACACATGTGCATATTCTTGACAGCATGATTTTCCTTGTCCAATGGACCTTTGTCTCTTTGCTTCTTTTCCTTCAAAAGTTTCCTATATGTGGCCATTCTCTTCCAACATCTAGAAACATTATGGTTTTTCAAACCACAAAAGGTACATGCAATTCTTTTCCCATGCTTATATGGGAATTTATGATGCTGAACATAATCAAAAGGAATATGATTAGAACCAGACTTATACCTTTCCTTTTCACCTTTATTACCTTCTTGAGGAGTTGAATTGAATGAAGAAGTAGCTCCCTTTGGAACACCATCAACCACTTCAATGGTTTCAGAGTTTCCACAACTCTCCGGTTCAAGTGTATGCTTATGAATACCTTCTTCCTGAAAATGATCTTTCAAGCTATTCCATTCCCCATGAATATAATCTTTACACTTTTGAGGTAGAAGACCTTAAATGAAACTCCTTGGAACTGTTTCAATTGTCTTCATGGCAGCTTTGGAACTTTCTCCATAAGATTGTCCATAGCCAAGACCCAAATTCTTAGGCCTTTCCTCAACCATTATTGGCTCAACAACACCTTGTGCATGTTTGCCCAAGCCTTTTCCTTCATAGCCCATTTTGGAAATTAACTTGGAACCTATGCCTCTAGTATGTTTTTCAAAAGAACCAACATCAACATTCTTAGAAGAATTTGAAGACAAACAGGAATTGTTTACCTCTTCTTCAAGCTGATACTTGACTAAGGCTTCTTTGGAAACAAGGAGTTGTGTCTCCAACTCATGCATCCTTTCTAGATCCATATTTGCAATATGAAGTTGCCTCTCCATTTCCTGCAATTTGTCAGAAAGCAACTTCTTCTCTTCCTTCATGGAATTCAACTACTGTCTAAGTATGATGCTCTTCCTTCCATCCTCATACATTTCTCTCACCATATCCATCATGGTGAAAAAGTCTTGCTTCATGTCTTCATCAAAGAATCTTGTGAAGAAAGAAGAATTTGAGGACTCACTTGTAGAAGTTGTCATTGTCAAAGTGAAAAAAATAAATTCAAACAAGATTAACAAAGAGATTATTTAAGCAACCTTTTGCAACAAACCTCTTGTGCTTCAAGGATTGCTTTTAGGTCCTTTGGGATAAGAAGAATGCCTTCAATCCTTCTTCCTTCTTGTCCTCTCATGGACTTAGCTATCAATAGATTTCCCTTCACCTCTGCAAAATCAAACAACAATCAGTTTACAAAAATCAAACAATCAATCCTCGACTGTTCAAACACCTTTCAAGTTAAGCAAGAAAATAGATTGCTATGTCAATCAAGCATCCTGCTTTGATCAATCAAGCATCATGATACCGCCTGCTTCATGATACCACTTGCTTTGGTTTAACTTGCTCTGATACCACCTTCTTTGAAGGTGGGGTTAATCAACCTGATGCTCTGATACCACCTTATCTGAAATGGGGATCTAAAGGCTTCTTATCAGCTTATAAGAACCTCTCCCACTCCAAAGCTTAAACAATTGCCAAGATCTATCTTATGTTGATAAATGGGGAATTAAGAACTTGAAATAGGTGTATTCTTGTGTTTTCCTTTAACTATTAAGTGCTTAAGTTGATTTTCTTAAACTAATATAAAAATATATAACAACAAATAATGCAAATAATAACCAACACACGTAACAACAATATAATTAGGAGTTTACCCAAACCTCTTGGGCCATGTCTCCGTGAGCTCTAGTCAACTCAGCTAGGCTCTTTGGGATTATGGCTTAAATTATTTTACAAGTTCCACACTCAACTCCATTGGTTTACAACTGAACCTATGGGTTTATAATACCATCTTATCCTACTGGCTGTCCATACTCTGCAGACAGATCTAGGCTTCTCTGGACTAGTTTCCTTCAATCAGTGCTCCAGGCTATCTTGAGCTCCTGGCTTGCACTAACTCCCTCAGAATTCTCTTTCAGTCTCTGGAATTCCTTCTTTCATCTTCAACACACATCAGACACCAGCAATAGCTTGATCTCTTTGCTACTCTGAAACTTCATTACAGCCTCATGGCTCTTAGAAGTCTGCTTTGAGTTCTTTGGCTCTGAGGCTTTGCCTCCAACCTCTGGTGACTCTGCCTCTATCAAGCCTCCAACCTCTGGTGGCTCTCTACGAATCCTCAGCTCTATGGCTCTCTGGCTTTGCAACTCTACTGTGCTCAAGCTCTCTAGCTCTGCAACTCTGCTGCACCCAGCACTCTGAGGAATCACCCCTTTGCCATCGCCCCCAACATTTGGTGGCTTCTCTGGCTTTCTCTGGAACTACGGATCTACCTCCAACCTCTGGTGGCTCTTTTCCCAGCTTTGAGCTCCCTCAAGGGAGACTCCTGAAGGGAGACTTGCTTCTTCACTTAGCTCTTTGGCCTTTGAAGAATCCTCTGGCTTTGCGGCTTCCCCAGCCATTCCTCTATCCCTTCAATTATAAGGAACCATTCCTTCCCGGCTCTTCAGCTCTGTGTGCTTCATAACACATCCCTGTTACAAAAAGCCCACTCATAGCGTGGCATAAGTGTGCTAGCTGTTTCTAAATGGAAATGAACCGACGACCTCTTTCCAGAACAAAATCTACGAAATAACGCATTTTTTGTTTGGAATGGAAATACAAAGGGATACACAGAAAAACACATCATGAGCCTTTAACCCGGACTTCAAATAATATGTAGCCACATTTATAAACTCTTCGGGTCCATCCCTTTATTGCAATATCACAATCGCATTGCGTAGGCCAAAATAACCCAATACATGGAAAATACAAAGAAAATATGCAAAGCCGGATTTCAAATTAAATGAAATCGCGTCCATAAGACTTATCGGGTCTACGCTTTATCGCAAGTCACAATCACATGTCGCATGGTATAGCGCTCCCCTCTACCTTGTTGTGATCAGATCTTCGATCGTTGATCGCCGATTGCGTTATCGGCGCATTGCATATTGCATATCACAATGTCCTCCCGCCAGGCCTTTATCCCTTCAAAACTCCGATCTGATATGTCTTACGGATCCCATAAGGGTTTTTGGCTGTGGAATATAGTATTTCGGGTCCGCTTCCATATCGCTCCATCTTCGATCACTTTATCTCACATTGCAATATCGGCACATCGCAATTTGGCCTACCCAGGGTTCCAATGTCGCACGAAGGCCTTCCTCCGATGTGATATATCAGAGATCACTAATCAGGTATTCTTCTACCTTTGGTTTAAGTCCTTGCTTTGAACCCTTCCGATGCAATTTTTCCTCTGTGAGAAATATTTTTAGACTTAGAATTCCATTACTAGATCCATTTTGGATCAATTGTGTACAGGGTGAGTGGTTCAGCGTTCCCCTGCGATACCCCTTGGCAACATGTAGGCAGGATGAGTGGTTCATCCTTCTCCTACTAGGACATCCTACCGATGCAGTCTGGGAGTCATGGTATGTACCTCTCATCTAGCCAATGAGTAGGGAAATGAGGATAGGGACCATAATACTACCTATGGACACATCATGTACTACCATACTCCCTATGGTAGGATGACCAATATTGATCTGGGATCAATTGGAACTGACTTCAGGTCAGTAAGAGTGGTATGAGACACTCTCTTTTGATTGGAACTGACTTCGGGTCAGTAATAGTGGTATGACGCACTCTCATTTGATTGTGACTAACTTCGGGTTAGTAGAGAATGGTATGATACATTCTCGATCACTTCTTCTTCTTAATAGTTCAGCAGTGCATAACAATGCATTAATGGCAGAGATAATACAGATTGGGAGATGGATTACCAGATGGAGTTCTCCCTAGTTGAGAGGGAGTGTTAAAATTAGCAAATAGGGAAAAACTCCACATGGGTCATCTTATTTATGATAGTTGATATTTTTCTTGGATTTCTCTCTACGAGAGGTGTAGGATTGATCTAAAGATCATCCGATTATGACATGTACAAATGAATTTATGAATTTATTTTGATTATGGTCAAATTGTTAATTCCGGCCAACAAACTTATGTAGGCTCAGAAGCCCAATAGTGACGCCTATTCATCCTCAACATCACATATAAATAGAAGGTGACTTAGCCTCATTTAGACACACTCATCTTCACACTTCTCTCTCTCTCTCCTCATTGATTGGGTATAGATTTTTGGGCTTCTCTCTCTCCACAAATATGAAATTTTAGGAGGTCGAAATTTCAGGAGAGCGAAATTTCAGGAGTTCGAAATTTCAGGAAAGTGAAATTTCAAGAGGCCGAAATTTCAGGGGAGCGAAATTCCAGGAGGCCGAAATTTCAAGAGACTGAATTTCTAGATAGTTTGACCAAGCATTAACCTCCTTTAATTGCATTTTTGTGAGGGCTATCTCTACTTGGGTAGGCCGCATTTATGGGCACAAAAATCGAGGCTAAACGTTGATTGTTGACTAGCTTTGATTACAGCTAGGGCTGACCGCAGATGGGTTGTTTGACCAAACTTTGACTGGGTTGAATTTGATAGTTTTGAAGGCTATTTTATCTTGTTGTTTGGAGGCTGAAGTTGACGTTGACCAATTTGTTGAGGTTTAAATTTGCCTTGTTGACCAGCGTTGACTTTTCTGGTTAGGGCTCTTTTGCTATTGTTATAAATTATCATATTTGTAAATTGTATTATCTCTCTTTGCTGAAATATTGAAGACTAAAAGAAGATTTGATCAAGGGTTTCCCCACAATGTGGTTTGTCCTTGGTTGGTGCCACATCTTGTGTCCTCTTGTCTTGGCTTGTCTTCTACTATTTATGTTTATGTTCTATCTGCATTTTACTATCATGTTGATGTGATTACTAATCTGAATATTGATACTGGGCTAATAAAGAAATTAAAGTAAAATTGCTCTAAAGCATAGAACATACCATTGTTTCCTAAACTTAACATTATATGTATCCCACCCAATTCCTCCCTTCCTCCTCCCCATGCTATTGCTCATAGCATGTAATCCAATAGCATCTGCCTGCTAGTGACATGCATCATCGTGACTCTAGCAAAATGATATGCATCGAAATTCTTTATTTAGTCCACTGCAAATAGACCCAATGCACCTTGATACCTTGAATCTCAAGTCTGATTGTATATGTTCCCATGTGATTTTCTTCTTGAGAAGCACAACCATTGCTCGACTTTCCACCTGAACACATGACTGATTGGTTTTGATAAGTGACAATAATAATAACAATAATAACTATTTTCTATATTCCTTTGACAAGTACATCACATGATGACTCAAATAAATTAAATGAAGACTAAACCTAGTTACATTTTCCAACATCATGGTGTCTGCCCACACACTGTAGTTTTCTGCACCTGGAATTTTTTCTTTCAAATCGTTTGACACACCATGGATAAGGGATGTTGCCATTTGCACACAAATTTCACAATTTCAATCCTCTCAGTTAAACTCAACGCCAATTTAACTCCACTTTGTTACCAAAGGTTAGTTTTATACAAATACATAACTGATAAAATCATAGCAAAATATAATAAAAATAATCAATCAAAATAATACATAACACACTAATGTTGGGTATTATATACTCTACAAGCGCTTTGCATAACATAACTTGGATTCCATTGATAAAAACTATTTCCTGGGCATGCCAAACTTTCTCGGTCTCATCCTTAGTTCTCTGACATAGATCTTCTTTGGTCCCCAATCTGATAGATTCCAAATATCTTATTTCTCTAATACAATTTTGGGAGACAAAGTTAGCAGATCAAAAAACAGTTTGATGCATGATTGTGAAAAAATAACCTATAAAGGAACTAGAAGAAGGTAGACAAGTGGAAAATCACATTAGTTCTTTGTGTCAGGTGAATCTTTATTGATCAATTTTCTCAACAAATGAAAAATTTAGAAAAAAAATCTCATATTTCAATAAGAATCATCGTTTCTAGATAAAAAAAGATCTTTGAATGAGATTTGACATATTGGTCCTTAGGTGCAACCCACTAGGGGAGACTCCAATTACAACGCTCTAGAGGAGACTCACATAACTTTACATATTTGGTCTAATTTACATAACTTAAGAGTTTCCTCACTTTCGACATCAAGTATATCTCTCATCAACTCTTTGCTGATGGCACAATTCTCCTTGGAATCATCTCCATTTCTAGGAAGGAACCTTGCAAATCTAGGAGATCCATTTAAATAAGGCTACGAGAGCTTTCAGATCTTTAGGAATGCCTATCCGGAACAAAGTAAAAATCACTGGGAAGCGTTAGTAGAGAAAAAAAGAGTCAAGGACTCAACCCTTACAAATAGATGGCTATACCTGGGAAGGATGCTCCATCTCTTGAATGCATCTTTCAGTGCATGCCTTATATTTGGTTGGAGAATCCTTGTACCTCTAAACATGTTCTTCAAGAGATAAGAAAGGTTATCAGAGAAGATGCCCCTTTTAAACTGTTGTAGAATTTAACATGAGTAAAATATAATCCATCATGTAAGAAAAACTAAGAATGTTTGGGAGTATAATGGACTATTTAGTATCTAATTGTACATGAGGGCAAAGCCTTGTGTTCTATTGGAGATGAGGTTAGTAAGAAGGTACTTGAGAGTCTGACTTCCCCAAACACCACAAGTCGTGTTGAAGTGTAGTTCCATATAAGCTCTTTCATACACACATTATAATTCTAAGTGAGTCCTTGGAAACTAAATTTTGTAGAAGAATGATTACCTAAACAAATATTTACGTTCAAGGCTTGGAGTTCAATGGTTCATATGATAAGATTCCATCTTGCTACATTCCCATAAAATATTTATTTGTGTTTTTTCTAATTGATATTTACAGACAGTCTTAAGAAGTACTTCATATTCCATAAAAGAATTATAGAGATGATTGAATCAGGTTGCAAGAAGTAATAGTTCATTCCATTGATCAAAAGAACAACTTCTTAAGGAGGCATGGAAAACTTTTGTGCTTAGAATTGGTGTGTGGGATCATCTTAGTAACAGAGGTAATTACATTCAATTTCTGATATTGGAAACTTTAACCAAACTAGATTCTGAATTCAAATCAAAGAATTATTAGTATTATATTTCTATGATTTGCTATTTTCATTTCTCATGTGTGCATTATATTTCCACATTGAAAACAATATGTTGTTTTGATTGCAATTCTTTTTGCTTCAAAATTTTTTCAAAGAAATATGCATTGATCTAATGACATGTAAAATTTTGCTAAAAAATACCTTAAAATCCCTCAACAGTAGAGAATTAGCATCATCCATTGGAAATTAACTTGATCTATTGATCATCATTGCAATCTACTCACTGTAGTAGTAGTATTCCATAATAATGAAAGCTAAGGTGACGAATAAAATTTCCCAAGCTGTAAATAACTTTTCAGTGTGGGAGCAGGAAAATATCTGAACTAGTCCTTATTTCATGCTTTACATTGAATTGTTGAATGACCTGAAAATCATACCTTTAAAAAAGTTGAACTCTAGCTAGCCGCAGTTGTGTGATATAAGTTACAAACAATTAGTAGCTAAGGTGTTCCCCTGAACATCATTTCCCTTGTTTGGTCTACTAGAAGCAGTCTCTCCACTATTTGCAAGACCAAAGCTTGTTTTAGCTCAAGCTTGTTGAGTTGATGAAAAGGAAGTCCTGAATGGCCCTGCAAGAGAGACCTCGAAGTTCCTACTTGTCCCTCTACCACTACCATTGACATTAGTTGCTTCGTCGATAGGAAATATAATGACATCACCACCACTAGAAGCTTCCCGTTAATTTGGGGAAATACTACTAGTACCGACCATGATATTGTCACAACCCATTTCATGCCCTGAGGATTCATTATTACTATTATTATTTGACGTTCCCAAAATACCACATGAAGAAAACCCATCAATATCTCCACCTTGCCCATCTGACGTGCTGCCGGAATTCCAAACCCAAAGAGAGCTTTTCCCACGGGAGCGAGTCTGCTCATACTCCATGTCATCTATGGGCATCTCATATCGACAAACTGAACAATGGTTATGTTTTTCAAGCCATGGAAGGATGCAAACAGAATGGTAAATGTTTTTACAAGGCATCTGCCTTACTTCGGTGCCCACTTCAAATTCATCCTTCCATACTGCACACTTTGTAGAATCCGTAGAAAGACTTTGGTGCCCACTTCAAATTAATCGTTCCATACTGGACACTGTGTAGAATCCGTAAAAAGAAGATCTTAGGTAATTTCAATGGTGGGAATAGGACCTATGGAAGCTTTGGAGGTGAGAGGGCATATAACATAATTATAAGGTTTTAAGAATTTAAAAAATATTTAACTTTTAATATATTATGTTATAGCCGAGAGGGCATATAATATAAATATAAGCTTTTAAGAATTTAAAAAATATTTAACTTTTAATATATTATGTTAGGATAATATATTTTAAATGAGATTGGATATGATACCATACTATAGATGAAATTGGATTAGAGTAATTGTATTTTTGTATAAATAAATATTGTAAAATTACTATAAAATTTTACTTTTAAATATTAGGTATTTTTTTTTTAACTAAGGTAATCCAATAGGTGATTTAGAGATTTAAGTACACTTAAAAGAAATGCATATTTTTAAAATAAATTGTGTAAAATCTTTTACATAAAGAATTATTTTTTAATAATAAAAAATTATGATATTTTTTTGTTATATTTATTTTTTATATTTTTGAGTTTGTTAGAAATTTTTTAAAGAGTTGTATAATGTTTGTGGATGATTGTTCTTTTTCATAGTTTTACATAATTTTTTTCTCCTATTCCAATATTCTTATCGTGCTAAATCCATAATTTGTTGGAGTAATAATTTGGACCTTGGTCAAACTAGTAACTACTACTATAACAACAAGAGTATATCCAACGACCAATAAACTCGATATACCAAGAATTTGTCTGATAGGCATGAGCAAGTCTCCTAATAGTCCTCAACAACAAAATTTAGTTGATAACAATGGCAATCGTGAGAATTAGACAGATGTCATGGATACATCAGGACAAATGTCAAATGGATATGAAAAGGGTATTAGACAATGCTTAGCCTAACCAATTTAAAAAAGGGACACCTTTGGTGTAATTAAGGTTTTTCATATACAATGGATTAAATTAGGGAGGGGAGATTATGGTATTTAACCAATTATTTTTAATTAAAATTTATAAGTAATGTAAATAGAAGCAAATTATCTAAAATAATTAGTGGTAATTTATGTCCATGGGGCATATAATAGATGATGACATGACATATTGTTAAGGAATTTCAAGGTGTTAAAGTCACTGATTTGAAACTCTGTGGTTAAAAATATGGTCATGTTAAGGGCGGGTGTGGTCCAGCCAGCTGATCATGTCGTGTTGCAAAAGGAGATGTTGGCCCACTCCCATTTTCGATAATTTGTTAACCTTTGAATTTAATTCCTTAAGAATGTGATAAAATTATATAATCCTAATAAAGATTCTAATAAGCTCCATAATTCTAATCATCCTCTGATCCAATAAAGAAGTGTATAAGGATGTATAACCTTTCATCCACTCTATAAAAGCTTTTGAATTCCGTATCACTTGTAAGTTTAGATTGTTGAAGTGACACAATTAAAATGACTAACATAAACAACTAATTCATATTATTGTAGTTCTTGTTAGGTAGTCATAGTTTTGTTCCTAGACTAATTTAGTCATTCACGTTAGTCATTTTTCAGTAGTATTACTTATTAGCTAGTCATATATTTTGACTCGAGACTAAATTAGTCATTTATGTTAGTAATTTTTAGTAGGGTCTCTTAATATTTCTATTTTTTGGTAGTATTTCACTTGAAAAAATTGTGGTAACTAACTTTTTTAGTCACTTAGTCACTAATTTCACCATTTTCTACTAGTGTAAGGACTATGAGGGTAGCACTGAAGAAGGGAAAGATGAAGAATATCCTCCAAGTCAATATTTCAAAAGCACAGATGATCATAGTGTGGATAACATTCCTTATAATGATGATGGAAATTCTTATACAAATGATGATCCAATGATGGAGATGTTTCTAGGAAATATTGTATCGAGGAGTAGGAGCAGACCTTTCATATCAATCCAAGATGTTCTAGTTATACAAGGGGTAGAGCATAATATCTAACGAGAAGAATTTCTATCAATGCTCTTATTTCAAGTGAATGTTGTAAAAAAGATTGCTTGAAACATATGGATTTCAAGTTTTCATTAGAGAAAAGGAAGAGATATTTGTCAATGAATAAAAACATGCAAAATTCATATTTATTGGGGTGCATGCAATCTACATTGTCAGGTTATGACTATCATATTGGGTCTTTATTTATCTATAGAAAGGTTTTCAAAATGTTTCATTTAATGGGTAATTTTCCTTTGTCAAGAATCCAAGAAAATTTGGAAAAGGATCCCACATTTTATTCAAAAGTACGTCATAAACGATAGTTTGGGCCATTATCAAATATTGCAATGTCATGGATGAAAGGTTCATTTTTAAAGCATGGAGAGTGTATGCCAAATAGAGAGACGATACATATTCCAAATAATTTCTCAAGATGAGATATCTACAACTTATACAAAGAATATGTAGAAGGTGCTGAAGGACATGGTCGATTTATTACATATCAATATTTTGTGAAGATATCGAAGAAATAATTCAACAATGTCTGTATTCCTAAGAAGACAAGGATGGGGATTTGCAGTACATTTGCTTTTCTTAAATGCAAAAGGGATAAATGTGAACGGTCAGAATGAGGTAAGCATTCATAACTTTAAATTTTAAAATTGTATAGTCATCAACTATGAAAACATTTCTTAATGACTTTCTTTTATGTTGTGTAGATTCTATTATCAAAGAACTGCAAGAGCATCACGAACAACAAACAACTATTAGGAAAAAGTTGTACAAGAATCAAAAGAAGTGTTATGATAATCCAAATAAATATTTGGGTTTGATAATTTATGGTATGGACCAGAAGAAAACATTTCTACCACATTTTGTTCGCACACCCAAAAATTTACAGGAGGAAATTTTTATTTAGTATCACTTGGTCGGTTGTATGGTCTTCAATGGGAAAATGTTTCCAAGGGTATACTTCACATCTCCAAATATTTATAATGATGAAAATTTGATAATAACCATAATTCATGATGTGCTTTCTCATTGGTCTGGTAATCTTCATGAAGTTTTGCATCTACAATTGGACAACACTTGTCGTGAAAACAAAAATCAGATTGTTTTTGGATATCTAAACATGCTTTTTGAATTGAGAATTTTACAGAAGATAAAGGTTGGTTTCTTTCTTATTGGGCACACTTATGACCATATTGATCAGATGTTCAGTCGTTTTTCAATCACATTGACGAGAAAGGAAGTTGTGAGCTTACCATCATTAATTGAATGTATTAAGAAATCATACATGCCAGACCTATTTTTGATGTGTTGGAAGAAACTATTGACATGCAAAGGTTTATTGTAGGATCGCATGGTGAAAAGAAATGCATTGAACAACTTAATGACAATAGCTTCCAACATTAATTTTGTATCAAAAAAATTGATAGGAAAACACTAATATGGGGCAAGAAGTATTCAACTACTATAGAATGGGCATCGTCATCAGGTTTGGCATTTTTGAAGTTCAATCCAGATCATCCAATATTTGCAGCAAATATATTATTATTACAATCAGTTGTTGAAGTTCATAATGCACACAGGTAGAATAGAGATATAAATTATTTTGATTGCCTATAAGAAATTAAAAAATGTATTAGATATACATATGAGTACTTTGATATTGTTGATTCGGTTTGGTGGTAGTCTTTTTTCAATAATCAAAGTGAAATCATTTCAATAACAAATGAAGATATACCTTTGAAAAATCCATTTATTTGGCCACGAAATGTGTAAAATGAACATGAGAAAAAAAACATTGTTGAACAACAATAATCTCAAGGTATTATTAATTCTTCACAGGTAGAGGAAAGAGAAATGTATATTGGTTCTAAAAGATCTCGTGCACAACTTGAAGACCTTTACAGGGGTTCAATATCGGATATTAAGGAGGGTTGCATGATTGCAGTGCTAGCAGATGGATATCCCAATGGCTATCCATTTTGGGTTGCTAAGGTTATAAAGGTCATTAGCGAAAATGAAGATGTTGTAGGTGTTGAAGTACATTGGTATGCCACAAATACACACCCATTCAATGGTGTGTGTAAGCTAAATATGGTAGTTCATAAAAAAATTAGCAGAAAGAGAAAAAAAAAAGGGTACAAATATAAATCGTCGCCGCATAGACCTCTTAAAATTGGAGGATGTGGACATACTTGTTTATGACTTCAATTTAACGAAGAGAGGAACTATTCGCTTCAAGACGTTAGAGATTCTAAAGAGGATGTTACCAAAAGTTGAGATGGGAGTTTGTTGAAACCAGTTGTAGATCCAGAAGAATTTTGAAACCTAAAATGGTGGGCATGCATGTGGACTCAGATGGGGCACTAGTTTATGAAAGAGAAGAATATGGAAAATCTTCATCTACATCTACTCATTCATCTGAAGATGCGAATTCTGATGGTGTGCAAGAAAATATAAGTGATTTTGAATAATTGTCTAAGAAAGTTTATATAAATGATGTTTGCATCGTATCTTGAAATAAAAAAATTTGATTTCCATATGGTGTTAAATGAAGTTATGAGTCATTTTTATGTTTGTTGGATTATATGTTTTAATTATGATGATTTTTATTGTTTAGAATATCTACAATGCAACAACAACTTAGAGATATAATTTATGTTTCATTCAATCTACAAGTAATGACATTTTGATTAATTTAGTCATGTAATTTATTCATAATGTCATGGTTTTTTAATTTTATGGTTGAAAATTTTCAAAAAAAAATTGTACCTTTAATGTTATGGTTGAAAACAATTAGAATTTTAGCGATCTTTAATGTCATGTTATTATATGTTTAAAATGGATGAAAACTGATAGAATTTTAATGTGTTTCAGATCACATTATTTTATCTTTATCGTCATTGCTAAAAAATGTTGAAATTATACCTAGGAAAGAAAAATGTTATTCTACCAAAAACATTAGTGTGTTTTTTCCTCAAAAACAACTATTTTTTGCACACAAAAAATCAGTTTTACTGCCATTTTTTAATATGTTGAAAATTAACCCAAAATTAACCCTAAAAAAAACATACTTCCAGTATACACATTTTTCGTTTTTAGCACTATTTTTCATGTTTTTTTGGGGTTTTTTGGCTTCTTGTTTTGAGTTTATAGTTCTTGTTTCAAAGTTTACATTTTTGATAATTGTTTGACGCATATTGCACAATTACTTTCAAGAATTGGCTGCTTATGATTTCGTCAATTCATGGTGTAGTATCTATCATATGTATGGACTAAATTATTTGATCAGTGGCTGACAAGTTCATTTACTCTGGACAAAGCCATTGCCTTTATCAATGTGTGCATAAAACATTGAAAAAACAATAAACAATTGATTTTTTTTTAGTTTAGGTTTTACCTCTAAAAATTTTAAACTTCCTAAAAGATACTAAAAGAATGGTAGCCTATAGTATTCAATTTATTGATATGTTTAAATTATTTATGATTATAACATACATATTATTTTGATTTGTTTATGTTTTGAATTACATTACTCCCTAGATTGAATGCAACCCCTGCAGTTCATCAGGAGTCAGATTGCTCTCTTCAAACCAACTCTGCACAAAATGAAGAAATGCATAACATAATGTTATGTTAATGAAAAAACAATTACCAAAATATTTTCAAGTTCATGCATGAGAATGCACAATAAATTACCAAGTAAAATGCATCATTATGAAAGTATAATTCATCGGTTTCTTAATATTGGTAGATAATAAATCACCATACCATTGTTGGACTCCTGTAGTAGGATTTACAAATATAATGCCAAGTTCGTCAAAATTACCAGTTTCATTGTTAATGTTAGATTCATAAATATAGATTATCTAGTCTAATGTCGAGATCATGGTGGATATCTTACCAGGTGCCTAATTCAGAATCATGACATTCAATCTAATGATATAACATTGCAGTAATTACCCCATCTTGCGCAAAATCTTATGCAAGAAGAGCCATGGTTGATACTCATGGGGTGCAGATATAGATCCTCACATTGCATATTCATCACCAAATATAAATTTTGTTGACTTAAGTTCGATAACCACCCCACCTAAATCGAAACCCATAAGCAAATGCATAGGAGGAAAAACACCCATAGAATAAGCACCCAGGGTTGGTTGTTAAAGGACATCTAGATTTACCTTAAAATTTTATTAACAGTCAAGCAAGTGTGTTGCATGCAATAGGGATTCCTAATAGGCATGCAAGTGTACTGCATGCAATAGGTTCCTTAACATCTAAAGGGTGGGATTCTCCATTGTAGAGACAATGGGGGGCCTCTATAAAATAAATCCCCTAAATTTAAGTGCTCTCCATCTCAATTTTCCACCGATGAACCCAGTTCCATTGCAGGTTCAATCACAGGAAATTTAAGAGGTTATTTTTCAAATTAAAAATGGCAGATTTGAGGTCGTGCATTAGACGAGTTTTGAGGTCTAAAATGGGCCTCTTAAGAAAAATGTACAACCAAAATAAATTTTATAAGAACCAATAGGATTCAAGCTGATGATGTGAACCATGAGGGATGATTCACCATTTTTGGAGTAAAAAAGTAAAAATAATAAAATAATAAAACTACATTTTCAATTTATCTCCCTAAGGTTTTACTCAAATTTCGAGTTGGAGTACTCATTGGATGCAAAATTTAATTCCTCATCCAAGGAGTACCCATGTTGCATACTTTCGATAGACCCTACTACATGGAAAATGAGAAATACATGAAAAAACGTGATTGCAATCATGTTTTTCATGTATTTCTCATTTTTCATGTAGTAGGGTTCATTGAAAGTATGAAACATGGGTACTCCTTGGATGAGGAATCAAAATTTTCATCCAAAGAGTGTTTCAGCTTGAAATTTGAGTAAACCCATAGGGAGATAAGTTGAAAATACGAGTTGAAATTATTTTTTTTTCCTTTTTTCCTCTAAAATTTGATGATGTAATCTAATCTTATTTTATTATTTCCACTATTATTTTGTAATTTCCTTAGGAGGCCCATTTTAGACCTTAAAATTCCCCTAATGAAATATCCAATTCTTCACTTTCTCTTTCCTTGGTCTCATGTATCTCATCTAGGTTTCTATCATGGTAGGACCAAAGTCAACAATTTCCATGGATACGAGGGGGGTTAATGATCTCCATTCCGTTATGTTTCCATTTCATCATGAGACCATCAATCAATAGGATTTGTTAACACTATCATTCAACAGGATTTATCAACAAGTTCAAGGTAAAAGAACTCCTCCATCATTGGTGGTGAATGTTAAGTAGGGTCAGCGACAGGATAAACCTAGACTTCTACTCGGTTGCTAGTGTTATTTCCTCTGCCTCCACAAGCCACAAACTCTTCGTAGTAGCATGGGATTCCACTTCTTATTAAGGCCACTTAAGGCTCACTCAACTTGGTCTGCACACATCTAATGGAAGGTAAAAAGCCAAGTGAGCTATCGTAGTTAGCATATTGGTTACCCTTACTCGCTAAGGTTCGACGTTTAACCTCATACTACTACTCGGGGTTGAAGATCTATATCATATGTTAGTATATCAATGGGAACCATAGGTAATATAAAGGTAATGTAATTAAAGTTGGAAACCTCAGAGTATTGGGTGTTTATACAATATTCTTGTTAATGGAAGAAAGGAAATTGTTCGCTCAAATAGAGGAAGGTAAAACATCAATAATACATAGATGTTTCAACTTATAATGATTTCATTACTATTCTAAGAACCCTGAGGTAGTAGATATGATTTATAATTGATTACACACTTCCAACTTTAGAAGCACCAAAGTGTACATTAGCCAAGGACTTCTCAGAGCTTGCTTCCCCAAATTTTGGATTGAGTAGCAAGGAAGCAAAAGAAGATTTGGCGGGGCACCCATCCTCTATTTTATTAGGGATTTATCACTCGATATTTCTATCTTAATATAAGATAAAGATGACAACAAAAATAAGTAAAGACTATGCATATAATCTCCAAATACATTGTCTTTGTGTACATACTAAACAACAACCCTACACAGAGATATCGATTAAAACTAAATATCAAAATATCTCATCTTGAAATAGATATAAGACACAATTTTGCTATACATATGAAATATTTTCAAATTAAGGAAGGAGTTCATAAAATCACATATTTTTACTTCTGCATTGCATTATTTTCCTTAGATTTAGCATTCTATTTTTTTCCATTGTTTCCTTTCTAATATATCATATCACACCAAGTTTTAGACAATATTAGTCAATTTTCATTCAGGTTAATATAACTTTCATGGCACGAGACTACATGACCAATTGTATAAACGATGCTACTTGAAAGAAACAAACAAACATTATAGCAAGAACTACTGACTACATGCAACACTTGTTAAAAATGTCATCATAAACATTACTAAAATTTACATTTTTATTAAAATTTAGTATAATTTTAAAATCATTTTATTGATTTAAAAAAGACAACACAAAAGGACAATACAAGACAAGTTAAAAAATTGTCATTACAAATATTTATGGATGTATGAAAGACATCCGAGATAATTGGAAAAATTGAAATATGATAATAGATAAAGACATTACCCTATCAGTTATAAGAAAAAAAAAATTACATAATTATATTTACTTCATGTATCAATATGCGTTTACAACTTCTTTTACGTTATCATTGTTATAAAATAATATAGAGATAAATAGTAAAATAAGATTAAGATGTAAAATATAAAAAACAAAAATATTATTGCAAATTTAATTTTGAAAATAATAAATTTATATAGAAAATGAAAACATTAATTATATAATTATATGTAAAATTGATAGTTAAAACTTCTCATTCATATATATAAATAATTTAACGAACGTATTAACTATATACCTTTTATAAAATTATAATTAAGATTATTAGTTATATATAATTTATTATTAAAGTATTTATAAAACTAATAAAAAAATATTAAATCTTTTTAAATCAAAGGAAAGAATATTTAAATTTACTTTCCTTTAAAAGCAATGTTCACACAACTATTGATTTATAAATAAAATGGTAGAATTTAAATATTTTAATCTTTTCATACATGATTTATTTAAATAAAATTAAGTAAATTAAAAATGAAATGCGATAATTGAATTTAATTTCCTTAATATAAAAAATGATATAGATATAAAAGTTTATTTTGAATAATAAAGATTGATTAAAAATAAAGATGGAAAAATCATTACATTAAAATATAAAATTAGTTTAACAATGAAAATAATATCACTTGCTAATAAAAATATTAAAAATATAAACACATTTTCCTTAGCCTTAATAGATAGAGATAAAAAGAAAAAATATTATATATTTAAAAATTTCTATATTTTATAAAAAACATAAAATAAAGTAATTAACACACCACAAAATCTTTTTAATACTTAGATTTACCAAAAAAATATTATACATTTTATATTTAAAGTTTTATGTGGGTGATAGCATGGAGTTGGGTCACATTTTTTTTGGTGAAATGAGGGTACATTTTGGTGAAAAAAGGCGTTCAATCAAGCAATTTTTAAATGCTCGATCGAGTTGTTGAGACGCTTAAAAATAGTTCGTTCGAGCATTTAAACAAATTCTCGATCAAACCACTTTCTACCCTGAGTTAAAGGCTCGATCGAGCTATATTTTTTGATCAAGCTCTTAAATTCAAAATTCAAATTGCTCAATCAAGCATGTAGTTAACCATGTATACGATTCAATCGAGAGTTTCCTTAACGCTCGATCGAGCAATTTGAATTTTGATATTAAGCGTTGAATCGAGCTCCTGTGTCCTAAAATCACAGTTTCAACACCCCTTTTGTAGATTTTTCTGCAACCACATTTTTGTACCATAGTGGATTTAGGGCAATTTTTCTTTAAGTGGCAGAATCCATCATGTTGGATTTGTGAAATAATCCTCTATCCAATGGCATATGAATTTGACACTTTCCAATTCATATGATATTTTTCATCTAATTTCTTTTAAACATAACACTTGAAATTTTTTTAGACAGTTTCAAAGGGATTGAATAAAAAATCAATAACATAAAATATACACAACTAAAAAATTTGAAAAAGTACCATTATTTTAGTTTACGAGTCCTTAAAAAAGAATACTCATGGTTTTTCAATTTTTTTAAAGAGTTGAAATAAATCGTAGGTGAAGACATGTGTCTCCAAAATGTAATTTAAATATTACTTGGTAACTTCTAAAAATAATAAAAATTATAATTTTGCATAAAAACTAAATTTTTAATAATAAGAAATTTGTTTTCTCCACTTAGATCATGTTCATATATATATATATATAATATATATATATATATATATATATATATTATTATATAATATTTAATTACACGTTTTAGACTAAGTTATGCTATGTGAACCCTCACATACCTCTTATGTTTTGTGAAAATTTGCAAGGACATATATTGCATTTAATGGAAATTGAGAGATTATAAGACTATTTTTTTTGCAAAAACTATCATTAGGAAAAACTTGAAATTTCATGGCCACATTTTGCCCAAAAGTGTAACCCATCTTCATGCAGTCAACCATATCCATAATTAAACATCGTTCACTAACATATACATCAACAATAGACCACATACCAACATATACATCAATGATACACCATATATGAATATACAACAAAGGTTCACCACATATATTGGTATATCTAATTAAAATTGGAAATTCCTGGTGTGATTTCCTATGTAGGCAGTGAACATATACATCAATAACAAACCACATACCAACATATACATCAATGATACACCACATAGGACAAAGATTCACCACATATATTGGTATCATCTAATGAAAGCTGGAAATTTGGGGTGTGATTTTCTATGTAGGGAATCGATACACTCCAAAAAAGGGTTTTGGTTTTCTGGCTGCCACCATCCAATTCCATGCTTTCTTCCAGGTTATTAAAATAATAACCACTGCCCCAATTCCAATTACTACTCCTATCCCCAGTGCTATCATTGACATATTTTTTTCCACAATATGCAACCATCCTACTTTAACATTGCTTTTTGCACCAACACCTCCCATTGACCTTGCTGTAAGATTTCTGCAAGCTGTCAAAGGATACCCACATAAGCACTTGTTCCTTTGAAATGAAGTTACATAGAAAGTGGAAAATTGTGTTCCTCCTGGGATTGAGCCGCATAAGTTATTAGAAGAAAAATTCACAACGGCCAACATTGATAATTTGGAGAGCTCTTGAGGAATTCCTCAAGTGAAATTATTATTGCTCAAATCCAATTGCTCTAAAGTAGATATATTACTGAGAGAAGCAGGAATTTTTCCTTGCAATTGGTTCCAAGATAAATTCAGCAACCTCAAACTACTCAAACTTCTTATATTTGTAGGAATTTCACCTGTAAAATTATTGTTAGACAAATCAAATATTGTATTGGTAACAAACTCATAAGATAAGTTATAATATCTTCCTTTTATGTCAATCTCCATATCAGAAACGACTATGTCGTTTGTATCAAACGCCATGGAAGATACATTTATTGCATATCCTTGAAGTCTCTCAAAGTCAGGTGGTATCCCTCCACTGAATTTGTTACCAGATAAATCTAAAATATATAACTGAGTCAGATTTGTGATCCATTGGCCAATACCACCAGAAAACTCATTATAACCAAGGCTTAAAACATTCAACTCGTGAAAAGATGCAAAGTACCCTGTTATCTCACCCATTAATCTGTTATTCCATAGATCCAGTAATACAAGTCTATTACAGTGAAAAAAGATGAACACAAAGGCCCAGAAAAATTATTAGAATGGCCAAAGAAATATGACAATGAAACTGAAAGCCCTATGTCCATATCTCTGTTAAACATGTTCTTTGACACATCAAGGCTATCTAATGAACCACAATTATGTAAGGCTGGCATTGGTCCTTCCAACTTGTTTCGTGATAAATCCACCGCATACAAATCTGTAAGACTATTAAACATACTTCGAAGGATTTTTCCTGACAATTGATTATCATGCAGATAGAGATATTGTAGCTTAGTACAATTGCCCAGAGTTGGAGGAATCTGACCACTTAATGAGTTCTGATGTATATCTAGGTATTCCAACTCAATTAGACGACCAAACTCTATTGCTATGGTACATGTGAAGCTATTATTCTCAAGGTAGATTTCCGTTAACTTAGTACAATTGCCGAGAGTCGGAGGGATCTGACCACTTAATGAGCTGCTACTGAAGCGGAGACGTTCCAACTGAACTAGATGACCAAACTCTATGGGTATGCTCCCCATGAATTTGTTATAAGCAAGGTCGAGAGTTGATAGCTTAGTACAATTGGCAAGAGTTGGAGGGATGCGACCTTCTAGAGCTGGAAGATTGCTACCAAAGTCTGACTTGCCTTCTGAGTCTAACCATTGCAACTCTACCAAACGCCCAAACTCTGTTGGTATGGTACCTGTGAAGTTGTTCCATGAAAGGGAGAGAGTCGATAGCTTAGTACAATTGCCGAGGGTCGGAGGGATCTGACCACTTAATGAGCTGTTACTGAAGTCGAGATATTCCAACTGAAATAGACGACCAAACTCTATCAGTATGCTCCCCACGAAATTGTTATAAAGAAGGTCGAGGGTTGATAGCTTAGTACAATTGGCAAGAGTTGGAGGGATGTGGCCACTCAAAGAGTTGTATCTCAAGTCAAGCAGTTCCAACTTTACTAGGCGACCAAATTCTGTTGGTATGGAACCTGTGAACCAGCTCTCTGTGAGGGAGAGGGTCGCTAGCTTAGTACAATTGCTGAGAATTGGAGGGATGTGGCCACTCAAACGGTTGTCTGACAAGTCAAGCTGTTCCAAGTTTACTAGATGACTAAACTTTGTTGGTATGGTACCTGTGAAGTTGTTGTTGGCAAGGGCGATCCGTCAGAGACTTGTACAATTAGACAGTGAAGTTGGAATAGATCCTGTAAGCATAGGTGTATATGAGAACATATAATCAAAGCTCAAGTCAAGCACTCGTAGCCTTTTAAGATGCCCAAATTCAGGTGGAATTTCTCCTCCCAAACTATGTTGAGAAAGATTTAGAGTATGCAATAAGGAGAGGTTGCCGATAGACGACAAAAGAGTACCTGTGAGATTTAATCCAGGAAGGATTATGGCAACTACTCTTGGATTTCGATGTGTGCAGGCAATACCATACCAGGAGCATGCCTCTTCCTAGTTATCAATTGTCCAGTTGGAGAGATTTCGAGAGGGATGTTTGATATTCTTCTTAAAAGACAAAAGGGCCTGCACGTCCATCCACAGCGAGGTTCGCCGACCTTCCTCCAGCATTTTGTTGAAATCGTAATTTCAACTGTGCTCCAGCGATAAGCAGTCCAGCGATTCAGCAAATAAGCAGAGCAGCAGCTTGTGACTTCAGCGAGGAGAGTGACTTCAGCGATGACTGAACCGCCGATATTGCATCGGGGAAATGGAAGTGGAGTATTATAAAGTTGTTTTTATTATTTGCGATGAGCGATCGCCGATATCGCTATCGGCATATCGCTATCGGCGGAAACCAAATGGGCAGCCTCTACCATGCGATAAGTTACGACCCGATATCCCGGACCCGATGGGTATCCAACATTTTGCTTAATATTATTTCGGGTCCGCCAGTGGGTCGTTTCATGTTTTTATGAATTTTAGGCATATATTATAATATATATAATCAGAAGTATCGGGCCATATTGTGATCGGGATTCCGCAATCGGGGAAACCATGGGTGCACATATGTGTGCCATGCGATGAAGCTCGGACCCGATGGATTTCCAAAACCATATTGTATAATGGTTGAAGTAAAGGCCTGGAAAATAAATTTGACGTGAAGTAAAAGTCTCCTTACCGCCGTTTATCCCAGTAAAACAGTAAATGCAATTTACTGTGGGTTGGTAAGTTTTTCATGAAGTTTTTAATTTTGCCTGAGCGGGAGTATGGGCATAGATAAATATCAGTAAAATCATTTAATTCTTACTGTTTTCTCTTACGGCAGTATGGCGAGTGAAAAATGGATGTAAATTCTTGGTTGTCATATATATATATGTGTGTGTGTGTGTGTGTGTGTGTGTGTGTCTGTGTGTGTGTGTGTGTGTGTGTGTAATTTTTGTTTTTTTTAAGTGGAGTGAAGCGCAACAGTGCGCATGTAATGTTCTGAATATGTAATTGGAGTCGCTCAGCAGCGTGAGTAAAAAAAAAAAGAATCATGTGTAATTTTTCACAGAAGTGAAATGCAAGTGGTGAATCCCTCTCCGAGAGAGGAAGTTTATAATCTGTAAGAGAAGTTTTTTTTAATAGAAATCCTTGGTGTGTAAACTCTGTCCTCTGTGCTCAGAATTTTTTTTTGTTTCTGCTGTGTTAAAAAGACCCTGTGGAAAAACAGAGCATTGTCTCTGTGTGAAAGTTTTTTTTGTTTTTGGGATTTTTTACCAGGAAAATCCCCAACAGTGGTATCAGAGCAGGTTAGGCTCTTTGAAGACATCAAAGAAGCTGTAGGAAGGATTTTTGTTGCAGCAACTTCTCCAGCAAAGTGAAGACTCAGCAAAAGAATCCAGGTATCTCTCATACCAGTTTTTGTGTTACTGCTGAAAGAACAGTTAGTATTTTAAATACACAGTCAAGGATTTAGAAGCATAGCTGAGAATGCAAGGAATGGCTAGCACAAGCACTAGTATGGGTTTGTTTAACCCTCAATTCCCACAGTTTAATGGGACAAACTATGACTATTAGGCAATAACCATGAAAGCCCTATTTGCCTGTCAAGATTTATGGGAACTTGTTGAAGATGGTTTTGATGAACCAACAAATGAGAATGAGTTTAACAGATTAACTCAGGCAGAGAAAGACCTATTGAAGAGCAATAGGAAGAAGGATTCAAAATCCCTTGTATTATATATATGTGTGTGTGTGTGTGTGTGTAATTTTAGTTTTTTTTAAGTGGAGTGAAGCACAACAGTGCGCATGTAATGTTCTGAATATGTAATTAGAGTCGCTCAGCAGCGTGAGTAAAAAAAAAAAAAATCATGTGTAATTTTTCACAGAAGTGAAATGCAAGTGGTGAATCCCTCTCCGAGAGAGGAAGTTTATAATCTGTAAGAGAAGTTTTTTTTAATAGAAATCCTTGGTGTGTAAACTCTGTCCTCTGTGCTCAGATTTTTTTTTGTTTCCGCTGTGTTAAAAAGACCCTGTGGAAAAACAGAGCATTGTCTCTGTGTGAAAGTTTTTTTTGTTTTTGGGATTTTTTACCAGGAAAATCCCCAACAGTGGTATCAGAGCAGGTTAGGCTCTTTGAAGACATCAAAGAAGCTGTAGGAAGGATTTTTGTTGCAGCAACTTCTCCAGCAAAGTGAAGACTCAGCAAAAGAATCCAGGTATCTCTCATACCAGTTTTTGTGTTACTGTTGAAAGAACAGTTAGTATTTTAAATACACAGTCAAGGATTTAGAAGCATAGCTGAGAATGCAAGGAATGGCTAGCACAAGCACTAGTATGGGTTTGTTTAACCCTCAATTCCCACATTTTAATGGGACAAACTATGACTATTGGGCAATAACTATGAAAGCCCTGTTTGCCTGTCAAGATTTATGGGAACTTGTTGAAGATGGTTTTGATGAACCAGCAAATGAGACTGAGTTTAGCAGATTAACTCAGGGGGAGAAAGACCTATTGAAGAGCAATAGGAAGAAGGATTCAAAAGCCCTTGTATTTTTATATCAAGCCTTAGACAAGAGTGTGTTTCCAAGGATAGCAGGAGCTAAGACATCCAAGGAAGCATGGCAAGCCCTCAAGACAGCCTATCAAGGCATGGAGAAAGTGAGGACAGCAAAACTACAGTTGCTAAGGAGAGATTTTGAGAATTTGTGGATGAAGGAGTCAGACAACATTGACTCATTCTTCACACATGTAATTGGTATGGTCACACAGCTGAGGACTCATGGAGAAACCATTGAAGATAGGAGGATTGTGGAGAAAATATTGAGGGTCTTACCCTCAAAGTTTGATGCTATTGTCACCACCATTGAAGAGACAAAGGATCTCTCAAGCTTTTTAGTTGATGAGCTACATGCATCACTGATAACACATGAACAAAGGTTGAGTAGAAATGAAAACTCATCTCTAGAGCAAGCCTTCAAGACCCAGATGTCCTTTGGAAGAGGAAGAGGTCAAGGCAAAGGAAACAAGAGAGGAAGAGGCAGAAGCCAGAACAGAAGTGGAAGGAACAGTCCAGCAAATGCTCAAGGAAGAGGCAGCAATTCAGATCAGAGTCAAGACCAAGGCAGCAGCCAACAAAGAGGACAAAATCATGCTCAAGGACAGAGGTATGAGAAATCCAATGTCCAGTGTTA
>APFE031750470.1:51943-77049 GCA_000404065.3 Pinus taeda
AGGCAAAAGCGACAGTGATTTTTTGTGACAATAGCTCAGCTATTGCATTGTCAAAGAATTCAGTGTTTCATAAGAGAACGAAACAAATTGATACAAGGTTTCACTACATCAGAGAATTGGTGAACAATGGAGAAATTGTCCTAGAACATTGCAGGACTCAAGAACAGGTAGCAAACATTTTGACAAAGCCACTGGATCATAAAAGCTTTGAATTTTTGAGAAAATGTTTGGGTATGACTGAATGCCCAGCAGTTGAAATTAAAGGGGAGCGTTGAAATCGTAATTTCAACTGCGCTCCAGCGATAAGCAGTCCAGCGATTCAGCAAATAAGCAGAGCAGCAGCTTGTGACTTCAGCGAGGAGAGCGACTTCAGCGATGACTGAACCGCCGATATCGCATCGGGGAAATGGAAGTGGAGTATTATAAAGTTGTTTTTATTATTTGCGATGAGCGATCGCCGATATCGCTATCGGCATATCGCTATCGGCGGAAACCAAATGGGCAGCCTCTACCATGCGATAAGTTGCGACCCGATATCCCGGACCCGATGGTTATTCAACATTTTGCTTAATATTATTTCGGGTCCGCCAGTGGGTCATTTCATGTTTTTATGAATTTTAGGCATATATTATAATATATATAATCGGAAGTATCGGGCCATATTGTGATCGGGATTTCGCAATCGGGGAAACCATGGGTGCACATATGTGTGCCATGCGATGAAGCTCGGACCCGATGGATTTCCAAAACCATATTGTATAATGGTTGAAGTAAAGGCCTGGAAAATAAATTTGACGTGAAGTAAAAGTCTCCTTACCGCCGTTTATCCCAGTAAAACAGTAAATGCAATTTACTGTGGGTTGGTAAGTTTTTTATGAAGTTTTTAATTTTGCCTGAGCGGGAGTATGGGCATAGATAAATATCAGTAAAATCATTTAATTCTTATTGTTTTCTCTTACGGAAGTATGGCGAGTGAAAAATGGATGTAAATTCTTGGTTGTCATATATATATGTGTGTGTGTGTGTGTGTGTGTGTGTGTGTGTGTGTGTGTAATTTTTGTTTTTTTTAAGTGGAGTGAAGCACAGCAGTGCGCATGTAATGTTCTGAATATGTAATTGGAGTCGCTCAGCAGCGTGAGTAAAAAAATAAAAAAATCATGTGTAATTTTTCACAGAAGTGAAATGCAAGTGGTGAATCCCTCTCCGAGAGAGGAAGTTTATAATCTGTAAGAGAAGTTTTTTTTAATAGAAATCCTTGGTGTGTAAACTCTGTCCTCTGTGCTCAGTTTTTTTTTTGTTTCCGCTGTGTTAAAAAGACCCTGTGGAAAAATAGAGCATTGTCTCTGTGTGAAAGTTTTTTTTGTTTTTGGGATTTTTTACCAGGAAAATCCCCAACACATTTGACGTCCATTGGAAACAAAATCTTGAGAAGTAGAATGAGTGTGATGATCATACAGATGATCATCGTTTAAACCATCTTCAGGATGAATATGGGAATGGGAATAAGTGAGAAAGAAGCTTATAACCCATTTTGCTCCCTCAATCACACAGGCACTCAAACGTCCTTCAAAGCTCCTGAATTCTGCTCTCAGCTATGTAAATTCAGCGTGCTCTTATAGATAACATAAAATTGTAAGGCGATAAGAAAGAAAAGACATATCACGGGAGAAGGCGAAATTGGCGTATTGCGTCCGACATAAAGGGTAAGAAAGTCACGGTATTGCAGAGACACGAAAGAAAAGACATAAAGGGCGTCACTGCATTAGGCGATTCAAAAGAAAATACATAAAGGGCGAAAGCGAACAAACTTCTAGAAATATATATGAACCATATGTTGAGAGAACAAACTTCTAGAAATATTTTTCTTCCCTTCCACTTTTTTAAGGTTCATGTGTTTATAGGTGCAAATTTAAGTCTCACCTTGGGAAAATGTGAAATTTGGGAGCCTACAGTAAAATTGGACCCATTGCTTAATCTTTTCATCAACCTCTTTGAGGAAATGAAGGTTTGTAGTATCCTTCCTCGAAAATTGATGCCTTCCTAGAAAATAACAGATCTGGATCTACCAAGACTGCAAAAAGGTTAGGCCATTATATTATGTCTAATTCTCTACTGGATATTAGTTTAAAAATTTGTTAGTGGACTTCGATATGGGGAGATTCAGATCATGTTCCCATTCTACTATAGATTGAACCTTTTTCAGCACACCTTCCCATTCCTTTTAAATTGAATGTGCACTGGCTTTAAGACCCTTCTTTGATAGGGTTATTAAAACAAAATTGGATTCCTTACAACTCTAATTTGCATGAATCCCTAACAATACAGTTCCAGAGGAACTTAAAAAATTCAAACGACATCATAACATCTTGGGAAAAAAGAAGGAGGGTGATTCAAAATACTTAGTGAATATAGAATCCTCACTAACCCTTCTCCATGAGTAGCACACCTTAGTGGAGCCTCCTCTAGAGCTTAAATAAAGGATCCAGAATATTGAATAAAAGAGGAAGATAATCATGTTGGATCAGAAGAGTGGAGGTTGAAAATTTGTTCCCTGTGGTTAGAAGCAAGTGATGAAAACAATAAGTACCTTCACTGGGTAGAAAATTGGTGATAAGGTATAAACACTATGTGGGGGATAACAAAAACCTGATTTATCACTAGCCACTTCATTTGTAGACATTGCTTTTGTGCTCCTATTTCAAGGACACATACAAAGAGGAAAATAGAGTATCTATTGAACAAATTTTGCTTGTAGCTTGTATTTTACCATGTTTCATTGATCGGGAAGGTAACGACTCATTGATGGAAGGAGTATCTAGGCTTGATGTAGTGCCCTTGATGAAATTATTTTGTATTAGACTTCTATGTTTTTATTTCGTGAGAATGAATGATGGTCGTGATGCTAATAGGTAAAGTTGGACATATTAATTATGATATATGTAAATATTTATTGTTATTAATAAAATTATGTTATTTTTACCTATTGTTATTTTGAGAATATAAGAGGATCCACCACGTGAGAAGTTGGGCTCTCAACTGTCAAGAAATTGTTAGAAATTAGTTGTAGTCCACAAAAGGATAGTTGACACAAAAAATGAAAAGTCATCCATCTTCGAGGGATGATATCTTACCACTAGAACTATCATGAGGGGAGAAAATTTTCATGGGTTGAAGAGTATTATTTGGAAAAATAATATTGTGGGAGAGAAAGGAAATCTAGAAAATGAGGTTCCAGTGAGACAGAAAGAATGGACCTACACAAAACAAGGATTTTCAACCTAGATTTAGTAAGACATTATTATGGCTTGAGGAGTTAAAGTTGTGGAAGTTAATGCTTTGTTTCCTAATAGAGAATGGTTTTGGATATTAGGTAGAAATGTTGAAGACAACAGTTCATCAATTGGAAGGAGCGTGGTAGCTCCTCTTATATTTTCAAAAATATGAATAAGTAACTAGGTTGTATGTCATGGATTGCTAAGCTTTTGAGTTTTAATTTTTGCTTATGTTTCTATGTAGGAGATAGGAATGAATATAATGTTTTAATGAGTATAAGGTCTCATGTTAAAAAGGGTTTAATTTTGTTAGATTTAACTCTGAAGAAATAGTTCTATATGTAAATGTTATGGGAAAGGTTCTCTCAAATTTGATATTTGATCCTGTACAAAAACTATGAGTTAAATAGGATATTATTTTTAGATGTGTTTATACAGACACACACTAGAAAAGGGCTATTAGGTTATCCCTCAACCAACAAGAAGTCACTGCCAAGTGACCAAATCCTTCAGAAAAAACAGAAGTTTAGAAACCCAGAAACCAGGAGTCATGTGCTCCATTTTCTATGTACAAGGATTGGTCATAAATACTGATATATATATAAACAAGGACTACAAAGTGTGCCAAAACCTAGAAGAATTATGTACAAAATTTAGAGAAGAAATTTGAGAAACAACTTATTCACAAATATGAAAGGAAGGGTTTGTATACATAAATTGCATGGTACTTTTACAGGTAATTATTAGTATACATGGAAGGGTTATGTATACATAAAATTAGTATCAAATTGTACCCATTCTCACTCAATGTTTAATAAGTTACACTTTTAAAGTCATAGAAGACCTGAAGTAGGAATTTATGAAAAACCCACTTATACCTAAGGTATAATAAAAAGAGAGGTGATCACTAAGACTTGTAAAAATTTATCCAACATTCTAACGAAGAATGTATCATCCTAAACTAGGTTTTGACCAAGTGTGGGCCTACAATCATCATATCGACAAGCCTAAACTACCCTTTTAAGAAAAGTAGTTTTCATATGATACCAAAATCTAATTCTATGTCCTCCTAACCCCATGAACCATCTCAATGCAGAGTCTTTTAAATTTGTAGGAAATAACTCTAGTTTATCGGAATCATTTACATAGTTATAATTATGACATAAAATGTCAAATTCAAATAAAAATTCATTAGGGTATTTTGTGGCCATACCTCAAAAATTGGGTAGGGATTAAGGAGATATGTTCTTCATATTGAAATATGGTGCCTCATCAAGGATGATAAATTTGAAATTGGTTTCACTCCCAACTTCTTCATTTATGTGCTCTTTTTCCATATTGCAAAATACGATATACTCAATGTTACTTGGTGATGGAGGTTATTCAACAATTGAATTTTGGTGGATGAGGAAGTTGCCTTCAACTCATGTCTAAAAAACCAAAAACATGATTATAACTGAAACTTACAACAATAATTTATTTGTTGTTCTGTATCAAATTAATTTTACAATTTAAATCTTATAATTCATTATTTATAGAAATTAAGATAGAAACAATTATTTTTATATAAAAAACAAAATATCAAATTTTTACTTTGAATTTTAAGAAGGAAGACAAATCACTCATTTCCTACCAACTACAAGATAAAAACAAAATAGCACATTTTTACTTTGAATTTGAAGAAAGAATATAAATCACTCATTTCCTACCAACTACAAAATAAAAACAAAATACCAAATTTTTACTTTGAATTTGAAGAAAGAAGACAAATCACGTATTTCCCGCCAACTACAAAATAAAAATGTTGAAAATGGCAATAAGAAATGCTAAAAATAGAAGCCCTAAAAATAGCAGTTTGGGTATCAGTGTTGGATTGAGCAACAGGGAATGAAAAATGGAAGTGCTAAAAATAGAATTGTTATTTTTAGCAGTTCAGGATGGATTCCTATTTTAGTCAGTCCCTGAACTAAACATAGGAAGTAAAATTCGAATTTGAACTTAACAGTTGTTTGAAAATAAATAAATTAATTCACCATGAGTTAACTAGTTGTGAAAAATCAAACTTGAAGTCTATGTGAGGACATGCAACAATTTATTTATTAATTGAGGAATTTATCCATCAGTTAAAGAGATAAGGATGAGTTCTAATTTGAGTAGTAATTAGTTGGTTCAGTTAACTGATTCAAGTCCAGTTATATTTGATTTAAACAGTTTTGTTTAAATGAAATAAGTTTAGTTAGTTAATGCATGCAAGCATATAACTGATGCACTTCAGATAACTGAAGATTCTCTCATGAATAACTCATGCATGTCAGTTCAGGCAGAGACCCAGTTGAGATCAAAGAAGGGACAGTGTATTATCAGTTGGATGAATATTTTTCCTATAAAGGAAGCTCATCCATGAGAAGGATTTATCTAGTTCAAGACTGCGTGGTTGGATCAGAGGTTAGTGAGTGTGTGAAGAGGCCAATTCACACAAGTGGCTGCACTGGACCCCAATCAAAATTGCGCAAAGAAATAGGAGGCTTGGAGGGCAGACTAGAGGTTTTATAGAGGCCTTTGATTGTCTATGAGCAGCAAAAGTATTGCAGAGAGAGCAGGATAGCTTTTGAGCTGATTATTTTTGTAATACTGGATATATTTCCACTTGTATGATAATACAAAGTCAGGGTTTTAGGCCGAGGCCTTCCCCAAGTAAATTCTTTTGTGCTATGTGTGATTGATTCCTTCTTATCAGTTATATGTGTTCTTATTTATGTTTCTCATGTTCGATTAAGCTTCCGCTAAATTATTTGTAGAAGTAGATCAAGTTTTTTGCTTTAGTACATTGCATTACTAGGTGATCTACAGTGGGAATTTCTACATGGTATCAGAGCACAGGTGATCAAGGAAGAACAGTATACAAGAAGGGAGAAGTTGAAGTTTGTGGTTTCTGAATATTGAATTGAGTTCTTATCACATCTATTTCACTGATGGCGTTCAAGGGTTTGAGACTTGAATATGCCCTTGATGGCAGTTCGAATTATATAGCCTGGAAGGATCGCATGGAGGTAGTATTAGAAGATAACGGTCTAAAGGACTTCATTGAAAAAAAATTCCAGAAGCCGACTGATGCTACTCAATTGGCGGAATGGAAAAAATGTGTGGCTAGAGCAAGGAGAATCCTCCTAGATTGAGATCACACTGTCTCGAGCCTCCATGGGAAGGAGACTTCATTTTTGATGTGGGAAACATTGAAAGATCTTTATCAGAATAGCGGTGATTAGAGGAAGCTGGCACTGAAGGACAAACTTTGAAAGATCAAGTGTGAAAAGGGTGACACGATCTCTATGTATCTGAACAAGCTCACCTCATGCAGGGATGAGCTTGGAAGTGTAGGGATCATGACAGCTGATGATGACATGGTGAGTCTTGCACTCCTCGGTCTTCTTAAGATTTGGCATAGCTACCAGGACTCGGTTAATGGAAAAGAGAAACTACCAGATTGGGAACGACTTTGGTCAGATTTGATGTAGGAATAGATAAGAAGAAACACCAGAGATGGTTCTTCATCCATGGAGGAGGAAGAAAATTGTGCCTTAGTGAGTAAGGCAAAGAAGGGGAAGGAGAAGGTTTCTCTTTCTGAATCCAGTTCTTCCCATGGTGGGAAGAATTTTGACAAATCGAAAGTGAGATGCTTTTGTTGTCATGAGGTGGGCCATTTTTCTACAAATTGTCCACAGAGGAAATCCAAGAAGGGATTCGGGGAAGGATCTGAAAGTGAGGCACTTGCTTCATAGTTCGAGTTGGATTTCACACTCTTCGCATGCATGATTTCATCCATGGTGGGAAGTGGTTGGTTTCTTGACAGTGGAGTTTCTTTCCACATGATCAACGACAAGAGTTTGTTCAGTACTTTGGAGGAGAAAGATCTCCAGATACTCATAGCAATGGGTAATGATGAAAAGTATAATGTCTCAGCTGTAGGCACGATTATATTTCAGAGGGAGCATGGAGCTCGCATTACCTTGACCGATGTCAAGTATGTACTAGGACTGAAGATAAACTTGGTGTCGATCACGACGCTGGAAGACAGAGGCTATGATGTAGTCTTCAGTATGGGAAAGGTTTTCCTTAGACACATCATCACTAGACAGGTGAAGCAGATTGGTTCATGGGTCAAGAACCTATATCTCTTGAGGTTCAAGATGCATGCAAAGCCTTGAGTAGCAAGGAAAATAATGGAGAGTTGGTGGTTGAGAGAGAGAGTATATTACCTCTCAACATGTAGCACCAGAAGAAGTATTAGACGATTGTGGAAGAGCCACAATTGGTGCAAAAACTTTAGGAGGTTGTGGAGCAGGCACAACAGGGGAAGCTGAGAGGAGATCAAGTAGATACATATACTCATGTAGAGACCTCTAGTAGGCAGAAACTTCGAGCCAGGTGGGCAGAGGGATCACATGAAGCCATACTCCAGGTAGGAGGTGGGGTGATTTGCACTGATTGTCCCAAGGAGGAGGGCAGGATCCTTGAGGTACCCAACCTCTTTGATTCAAATTTGCTACAGGAGCCCCGACGAGGAGTAGCAGGACTGGCTGAGTGGGTAGAGACAGATGCGGATGGAGAGGTAGAGAGAGCTACAATGCAGGAGTCCCAAGACTGTGTAGAGCTAGTAAGCTGCAGCAATGCGAGAGGCACAAGAGTGTTGCACAAGTGTAGGATGACACAGAGAGGTGTGCAACGGTGCAAGATGCATGGAGTGTTGCAGCAGCTTAGAGGTCAGAGAGGGAGCACTTGTCAGCAGCAAGTAGAGCTTCAGCATCAAAGTATGTTTCTAGCCCAACAGAGAGGTTAGTTGGGAGTTTTTTTTGTTCTGAGAGTTGCTGGAGCAACCACATTTGGTAGATGTGTTGCATGCAAAACATTCCAGAGGTACAGGATCGGGTTTAAGTTGAATGCCTTTCTTGTTGAGAGGGAGTGTTGAAAATGGAAAAAAGAAATGCTAAAAATAGCACTGCTAAAAATAGTAGTTTGGGTATCAGTGCTGGATTGAGCAACAGGGAATGAAAAATGGAAGTGCTAAAAATTGAATTTCTATTTTTAGCAGTTTAGGATGGATCCCTATTTTAGTCAATCCCTGGACTAAACATAGGAAGTAAAATTCAAATTTGAACTTAATAGTTGTTTGAAAATAAATTAATTAATTCACGATGATTTAATTAGTTGTGAAAAAACAAACATGAAGTCTATGTGAGGACATGCAATAGTTTATCTATTAATTGAGGAATTTATCCATCACTTAAAGAGATAAGGATGAGTTCTAATTTGAGTAGTAATTAGTTGGCTTAGTTAACTGAGTCAAGTCCAGTTATATTTTATTTAAACTGTTTTTTTAAATTAAGTAAGTTCAGTTAGTTAATGCATGCTAGCATATAATTGTTGCACTTCAGATAACTGGAGATTCTCTCATGAATAACTCATGCATGTCAGTTCAGACAGAGACCCATTTAAGATCAAAGAAGGGACAATGTACTATTAGTTGGATAATATTTTTCCTATAAAAGAAGCTCATCCATGAGAAGGATTTATCTCCTTCAAGACTGTGTAGTTGGATCAGAGGTTAGTGAGTGTGTGAAGAGGTCAATTCACACAAGTGGCTACACTGGACCCCAATCAAAATTGTGCAAAGAAATAGGAGGCTTGGAGGGCAGACCAGAGGTTAGAGGCCTTTGACTCTCTATGAGCAGCAGAGGTATTGCAGAGAGAGCATGATAGATTTTGAGCTGATTCTTTTTGTAATACTAGTTATATTTCCACTTGTATGATAATACAGAGTTGGGGTTTTAGGCCGAGGCTTTCCCTGGGTAAATTCTTCTGTGTTATGTGCGATTGATTCCTTCTTATCAGTTATATGTGTTCTTATTGATGTTGCTCATGTTCGATTAAGCTTCTGCTAAATTGTTTGTAGAAGTAGATCAAGTTTTTTGCATTAGTACATTGCATTACCAGGTGATCTACAGTGGGAATTTCTACAAAAAACAAAACACCAAAAATTTACTTTGAATTTGAAGAAAGAAGACAAATCACTCATTTCTACCAACTACAAAATATTGCATTCAGGATTTTTTAGAATGTTATACAAAGTAAATTTTATGATTAAAATATGACATATACAAAACAACAAAATTTGAAAAAAGAAAATGAAAGCATTCACTTAGTAAGGGGAAGAGAGATGGTTGCATGTGGATTCCACGGTTAGGTTTATAGTGTTGAAAGGCCTGCAGCAGGGTATAGACCTTTGCATCACTCTCTCTCGGCACTCTAATTAAAACCATGTATTTCGATCAACGATATTACTTTGACAGCCCACTTGAAGGCATTTCCATTTGGACTTGTTGTAGTCTAACTAGACTACTTTTTTTCCCTTAAAATCATGGAAATTCCGGCAAGATTTTGATAAAATCCGATAGGGATTTTGTTAATTTTAGGTTACAACTGTCAAAATTCAAGGTTTTGGGTTCCCTGGAGGTTTTTGATGGTGCTAAATCCATTTCCACCATAAAATCATGATTCAAACACTGTTGGTGCAAGATCTTTTGAAATCTTTTTGCCCGGATTCTGGCCACTTTTGTTCGTTCAAGAAATTCCTCGACCTTAGTAGACACTTCCTTTGGGATTTATGACAAGGACCTTGCTCTAGCCTATCTCATTCTCTCATCATCACAGGCTCCCCAACTGTCATCATAAATAAAACGTAAAACTTGGTCAACCACAAGATCAAAGGTAATCATGGTGTAGCAAGTCTTGAGTGGAGGCCCACTACTAGTCATGATCGCTGGTGATTTTCCTTATGCACCCTCTTCAATGTCTTCATCTGTAGCACCTACCAAATCATCCTATCCACCTTCCATTCATCTAAGTGCAACTTCATCACCACATTACCTGCTAGACTTTCCAAATTTGGGATCCTTGTTTATGCATTTTGGGTTTCCTTAGACTTAATTGCTAGTCTTTTTCCTTTCCAACTACTTACTAGTTTCGTAGACATCTTTCTAACACTGAATATATTTAGTGGAGGTGGTTTGAAACCTCGGCCTCCCATAAAACCAATGCCTACAGTTGGTCCCCCAATAAACAGAGAAAATAATGTGTTAAATGAAAGTTAGAGGAACTTGAACTGGTTCTTGGGAAGGAAATTCAAATAATTTATATCTACATGTTGGAAATATCAACAATGGTGGGATGTTTTTGTAGCAAACCTATGTTTATGGAAATTATGAGGAAATGGATAGAATATAACTTTTTCCAGTTGTCGCATTATGCCCCAAAATACAAGATCTTAGCTAAGGGTTGGATGGGCTAGATCATGAATTCTAAGGAAGATGCTCAGAAAATTTTAGCTAGTCGATAGTTTTGGGGTACTGAAGGACTTTTCACCAAACAATGGTCGATTAAATTTGATGCACAATTAACAGCCTTGGTGAAAATTCCATGTAAAAATATATAACTACCACAAATGATGGGACACGTGTTCCAAGTTGAATTTTGGGCGGGACATCCTTGTGGGGGTGTTCATTTGGTTGTTTATGGTGAAGGAAATTGGCAAAGGTAATGACTATGGGATTAAAGAGGAAAAAAAGATTTTTTTGGCACATTTATTTATCAAAATAATGGAAATTAGGAGAAAAGGAAGGTGAAAGGTCACAGGTTGCATGTGAGGAGGCAAATGAAGGAAAATAATGGAAAATGAAGAAAATAGAGGCCTCATTAATAAAAAGGCTTATGAGGATCATTGGGGAAGGCTTGGTTAGTTTAGCTTTGGAGCTCTCTCATTATTATCTCCCTCTCTCATACTCTTGGACACTTAGATTTTTCTTGGAGTTCTTTGGCATTAGAGAAAGAAAGGAAAAGAAGGCAAGAGGAAGCAAGGATTAAGAAGGGAAACATAAGATCAAGAAGCTACAACAGGCTACATTGCAGGAATCAACTTGCATGTGTATTTTCCTTGCTTGATTTGGAATGCATGGCATTGCATGTGGTTCTTTTCTATCATGGCATGGGTTTTTATAGGTGTGACAATGTTTTTCAGCCTAGCCTTGCCATTTCCGGATAGCCATGGTGTGATGGGGGTTCTCATGTTTGGTTGAGCTGGATTGCTGGATGGATTCGAAGCTGAGTGAGGTGGATCTCCAAAATGGTAGAACACATGGCCTAGTAACCCCTGAACTGGAATGTGGATTGCAGTAAAGACGAATTTTGTGTTGCCTTGGATGACCTTGGAATCCTCACCGATGAATGGCAGGATATATGATAAATCCTAGAGGTGGTTTTCTCTTTGTTGGGCCTAGTAATCCTAGGTTTGGGACATGCGGTAAATCTTGGAGAGTGGGTCTCGATTTAGGGCCTAGTGATCCACGATTGGATTGCGGTAAATCCTAAGAGACTAGGAGATAGGAAAATTCCACACGGTGTAGGTGGAGAAATTCGGTGGCACACATTCTTGGTTGGCCTAGTGATCAGATGGAGATCATAGTAAAGCCAGTTATGATGTGTTCATTGTGTGATGCAGGAGCATTCAGCCCAATAATATCATTGTATTTTAGTAGACATAGGGGGTCTTGTGTTTTAAGGAAGTTGGTTTCCTAAGTATTGAACTAATGTAATTATTTAGGCTTTTGAGTGATTTTAATGAGAATAGGATTTAATTGAATATTGTGAGACATATTTGTAAATGTTCTCGAATGTAGGAGAACATGAGAGGTTTAGGATAGTTGAGAGATTGAGGGATTTGTGAATTAATTGTAAATCTTGGATTAGGAGTTAGTTCATGATTTTGTGGATTAGAGAGGATCCTTAAAGATAAGGAAGAGATTTTAGGATTTTGTTGAGAAGGATATGGATCTAAACCAGGAATTGGTTGTAGAATCCTTTTGTATAAATGTAAGCCTAAAAGGCATAGCCAGAGGTTAGATAATTAGTTGTTTGGATAATTAGAGTGCAACTGTAAGCCTACAGGCAGATTATGAAACAGAGACCACTGACATTGGAGATTAGGCCAAAGAGAGAGATATTCTTATGTAAATACTTGTTTATTAATACAAACAACTTAATTTTGACTTTGCGTGTGTGTGTGGGATAATTCAATTATAATCTGTGTGTGAACTAGAGTAGTTCTATGTAACAAAGGTTGCAGGTGGAGTTTGGCATAACACAGAGAAAGAAGAATGACATGGAGGATCGTAATGGATCATTGAAACCGATTAAAGGATCGAAGTAAAAGCTCTGGAGGGACAGTAATTAAAGAAGCACGCGGAGTTAAGCTCAGGAGGGAGTTGCGCAGCAGAATAGTGGAAGGATGAGAACCTAAAGTAAACCAAAACCACATAAAACATTGAAGGAATGGCGTAAAACCCAAGTAAAGTGACGGATGAAGGAATGAAGTGTTGGTGCATAGGAGTCGTTGGATCTTTACGATCAACGGATGGGATTAAGTCACATAGAATGAGACAATTGGAATCACATCGCAACATATCTCAGGAATAAGTAAACCCCGACCTTAAGCGATTTGCGATGAGCGATGAGCGATATCATTGCTGACTGTTGGATCAATTGCTCTAATCAATGGTAGAGGATCACTGGTAAATCCCACATCGCAATATTTCCTTGGAGAGTGAATGAACCTAGGGCTTCAAGAAAGTGCAATGTGCGATGTGCTATGTCTGATACGATCAGTGATTAGTTCACACCGCAATATTCATGTTGGATGTACCTTGGCCCTTAACAACTTCGATATGCGGTATTGCGATGAGCGATGCTAAGTAGGCCGAGAAGTTTTGCGATGTGTGATACAGAGCAGACCCGAGAAGGTAATGGACGCGGTTTTATTGTATTTGGAGTCCAGTTGTAGTTTATTGCAGATCAGATGCGAAAGGAGGAATGCATGTTGGCGTGACCCGCTAAATGGGACAACTGATGGATCTGATGAGTAAAACCAATGGTGGGAATGAATGCGATAAAGATAGAGAATCGGAGAAATATATAAAAATCGTGGTATGGTGGATAGTGTGATCGCATCCTGTAGATCGGGAGTTCCGAAGGTAGGTTCTTAAGAGTCTTGAATCCTGTGATAGCGATAAAGGCATGCATCGGTAAACATGCAAAGGCAAAGGAAATGTTGAAAAGGTAAGTTATGTATGCTTTGTGAAAGACTTCTATTATAAAATAATTATAATAGAAATAAAGCACCGATAGAAGGTTTTATGGGTAAGTCCGTGTATAATCAAAGTTATAGAGTGGGGTTTGGATATATGTGCGAGCAAAAGGATTAGTTAAGGATTGATTAAAAGATTTAATGAAGGGAGAGTATAGAGTCCCGATGGAAAGGATGGATTAAGGGATAGACTGTGGTTAATTACAAATGGTTCCGCATGGGATTCTACATAAGGGGCCTTCAACCTTAATTAATAAAGATTTGACTCGGTAGAGAGTCTGAAATTCATGGGGCAAAATAGATTTTGCATTTTATATGCATACTGTGGGTACACGCGGGTTTTCCTGCGTCATTGTGTTGGCCTAGTGATCCAAGATGGATTATGGTAAAGCCTAGTTTCTATTAAAGATGGTGAGGTGGTTTAGCCTTAGTATGCCCTAGTTGAGTTCTTTTGTTTTGAGTCCCACTTTCATGCTTAGAATATGGCACATGGGTGAATGGCTGAAGAGAGATTTTGCTTAGACATTTTATGGTTGGGTGGAACATGGTAGTCCCATCTCCAATTGGTTCATTGCATTGATTAATGATAAATCCATTCCATTTATTTTCATATGTAAATGTATTGGTGTATATATGGATTTTGATGGTTGATATGATTATTGTAATTTTATTCCTATTATGTTGGTTATATGTTCATTTTATGGCAGCAACTATGTTAGGCCCTCAACATGTTTTTACTTGTATTTGAATAAATGTTGTATATATGACCTAATAAGTGATAAGGCAGAAAATGACATTAGGAAACAATGGTTTATGGCGATTCTCAGATAAGTAAGAGATCCCTAAACTTAACTCTGTTGTTTACACTTGTAGGTTACATGTCGTTGATATGCTTGATGAAATGCTTGCCATGGCTAGTAGGGGTATGGTAAAGGCCTTGATAAACTATTTACTTTTGCATCATTGTTTACCTGTACTTTACTTAATTATGAGCTTTCATTCCATTCTAGGCAGTGGCCTAGGCTCTAGGCTTGAAAAAGTGGCTCAAATCTCGGAGTCACTGGCACAAAAATGGAAGTTTTGGACCACATTCATTGGTAGGCAGGCCTATGAGAGTGACTTTAGGTCTCTAGTCACTCCCTTGCCCATATCATGAGAGTAACTAGGCCTTAAATTGTACAGAACAACAGGGGGACCTAGGGACAGGCTATCTAAGTGGCAGACTTGTCTCTTGAGGGTTATATTGATGATATTGGATGATCATATGTTATGTTCTGTCGATTCCACTTCCTTAAGGTCACCTAGGAGGTCGAATCTAATCATAGTAGCCTCTCGTCTCATGTTTACCCTAGTTTTCACGATAATTTGGGTGGATGTGGGAGGCGGGTGTTACACACAATTTGAAAAAATGGACATTATTCCAATTTGGGTTTGACTTCGTAGAATGATGTTTTTAAGGAGGTGTGCAACACACTTGGGTTTTATTATGACTATGATCTCTCTTTCTACCAGAATGGATGCATGGGGTTAGCTCACATTCTAGGTGGCTTAAATATCAAGGTCAGACTCCCAAACTTTATATCATTAGTATAGGGAACACCATACACCATTAGAGCCTCAATTATGAAGGAATCCCCTTCAAATGTGTACATTGTCAGACATATGGTCATCTCAGCAAGGGTTTCCCTTTTGGTAAATCCTCCAAAAACTAGGTTTGGAAGGATTCACTCTTCTATGTGTCTCTACTACAACCTCCTACATGTCATGCCACAGTGGAAACCCTCTAGAAAATTGAGCTCTTATGGTGGACACTACTTCTTCATTAGATCCTCTTCTTTCTATTCAACTTAAGGTGTCATCAATCTAGGACAACGAGCTAACCCTATTGTTCTACAAGGGTCTCAAACTAGCTCATTTGTGTGTCTACTTCTATAGTTCCCTATTTGGAGGGCTAATCATCCTCACATATGCCAAGAGTCACCCCCTTACTTCTATCTACTTTGTGTTCTAGTTCTATTATGGATAGCACTTTAGTTTCTTCATCCTCTTGTTTCTAAGCTAATAAAACCTATTTTTGGTTTCACATCACCATGTATGAATCCATTGTTATTCATTCCCCCTTATTCTCCTTCTCCTTCCTCTTCTGATTACCTAGCCAACTGCTCACTCCTCTCCCTTGCCTCTACTCTTCCTCCTCAGGTTAGCTCCCCTCCCCCCCTTATAATCGTCATTCCTCTAATAATTTTTCCTCTCCTCAATCTTTAGACTCCTGTGATGTCCTACCCTTAGATGAAGTAGGAGGTTTGGGGTTTTTTCTTAGTTATTATTGATCGAAATCCATAAGGGATAGGAAATTTTTGTTGCTAAAAGCTCAAACATAGGAATTCGATGAAATTTAGTCCAGGAAAGAAATTAATATATTAAGTGCGCTTAGAGCAACAAGCCTTCTAATTCTAAATGAAAGTACTCTCTCTAAATTATAGGAATCTTTCCAACCCCTAAAAAAAATAGGCTATCAAAAGACTCATTAAGCCTCTCTCTCCTTAGGTTCCTTTCCTCCAAGAGACTATGTTGAATGGAGACAAAGTTATACAGTTGTTAAAATTAGTGTTACTTGAGTGATAATTTATAGCATTGGATGCCATTGGCAGGTCTAGGAATCTTTTTTCAGGTTGACTAGTTCAACATATATGTCTTTCCACATCCTAGTTAGTTTGTTTGGGACTACCTCGGTTCTTCTTCTCGATGTATCTCGATAAATATTTCGTTGACATAAATATATATGGACCATATGTTGAGAGAAAAAAATTCTAGAAATATTTTTCTTCCCTTCTACTTTTTTATCAGGGTTGTGTGTTTATAGGTGAAAATTTAAATCTCACCTTGGGAAACTCTGAAATTTGGGGGCCTATGGAAAAATTGGACCCATTGGATAATTTTTTCATCACCCTCTTTGAGGAAATGAAGGTTTGTAATATCCTTCCTCGAAAATTGATGCCTTCCTATACAAATAACAGATATGGATATACCAAGATTGTAAAAAGGTTAGGCCATTATCTTATGTCTAATTCTTTGCTCGATATTAGCTTAAAAAATTGTTAGTGGAATTCGATATGGGGAAATTCAGATCATGTTCCCATTCTAATATAGATTGAACCTTTTTCAGCAAAGCCTCCCATTCCTTTAAACTAAATCTTCATTGACTTGAAGAATCTCCTTTGATAGGGTTATTAAAACAAAATTGGATTCCTTACAACTCTAATTTACATGAATCCCTGACAATACAGTTCAAGAGGAACTTGAAAAATTCAAATGACATCATAACATCTTGGGAAAAAAAAGGAGGGTGATTCAAAATACATAGTGGATATATAATCATCACTAACCCTTCTCCATGAGTCGCACACCTTAGTGGAGCCTCCTCTGTAGCTTAAAGAAAGGATCCAAAATCTTGAATAAAAGAGGAAGATAATCATCTTGGATCAAAAGAGTGGAGGGTGAAAATTCGTTCCCTGTGGTTAGAAGAAAGTGATGAAAACAACAAGTACCTTCACTGGGTAGAAAATCGGTGATAAGGTATAAACACTATATGGGGGATAACAAAAACTTGATTTGTCACTAGCCACTTCATTTGCAGACATTGCTTTTGTGCTCCTATTTCAAGGACACCTACAAAGATGAAAATAGAGTATCTATTGAACAAATTTTGCTTGTAGCTTGTCTTTTACCATGTTTCATTGATCGAGAAGGTAATGACTCATTGATGTCCGAAGTATCTAGGTCTGATGTAGTGCCCTTGACGAATTTATTTCCTATTAGAATTTTATGATTTTATTTTCATGAGTACGGATGATGGTCGTGAGCCTAATAGGTAAAGTGGAACATTTTAATTATGAGATATGTAAATATTTATTGTTATTAATAAAATTATGTTATTTTTACTTATTTTTATTTTGATAATATAAGAGGAGCCACCACGTGAGAAGTTGGGCTCTCAATTGTCAAGAGATAGTTAGAAATTAGTTGTAGTCCATGAAAGGATAGTTGACACAGAAAAAGAAAAATCCTCCATCTTCGAGGGATGATACCTTACCACCATAACTATCGTGAGGGGAGAAAAAATGCATGGGTTAAAGAAGATGATTTTTTTTTAAAATAAGATTGTGGGAGAGAAGGGAAATCTGGAAAACGAGGTTCTAGTGAGACAGAAAGAATGGACCTGCACAAAATAAGGATTTTCAACCCAGATTTAGTAAGACATTGTTATGGATTGAGGAGGTAAAGTTGTGAAAGTTACTGATTTGTTTCCTAATAAAGAATGGTCTTGGATATTAGGCGGAATTGTTGAAGACAACAGTTCATCGGTTGGGAGAAGCGTAGTGGCTCCTATTATATCTGCTATGAACTGCTAAGATTTTGAGTTTTAAGTTTTTCTTATGTTTCTATGTAGGATATAGGAATGAATGTAATTTTTTAATGAGTATGAGGTCTCATGTTTAAAGGGTTTAATTTTGTTAGAGTTAACTCTGAAGAAATAGTTCTATATGTAAACGTTATGGGAAAGGTTTTCTCAAATTTGATATTTGATCTTGTACAAAAACTATGAGTTAAATAGGAGATTATTTTTAGATGTGTTCACACACACACACTAATAAAGGGCTATTAGGTCATTCCTCAACCGACAAGTAGTCCCTGCCAAGCGATAAAATCGTTAAAAAAAAATAGAAGTTCAGAAACCTAGAAACCAGGAGTCATGTACTCCATTTTCTATGTACAAGGATTGGTCATAACTACTTGTATATATATATATATATATAAACAAGGACTACAAACTGTGCCAAAACCTAGAAGAATTATGTACAAAATTTAGAGAATAAATGGCAGAAACATCTTATTCCAAAATATGAAAGGAAGGGTTTGTATACATAAAATTGCATGGTACTTTTACAAGTAATTATTAGATTATTAATGTAAAACAAAGAATGTAATAAATTGGAAAAACATAAAGATCTAAATACAAATTTAGTATCAAATTGTACCCAACCTCAATCAATTTTTAATAAGTTACACTTATAAAGTCATAGAAGACCTGGAGTTGGAATTTACGAAAATTGCACTTACACCTAAGGAAGAATAAAAGGAGAGTCGATCACCAAGACTTGTAAAAATTTACCTAACATTTTAACAAAGAACGTACAAGCTTAAACTAGGTTTCGACCAAGTGTGGGCCTACAATCATCATATCGACAAGCCTAAACTACCTTTTTAACAAAAGTAGTTTTCATATCATCCCAAGATCTAATGCTATGTTCTCTTAATCCCATGAACCATGTCAATGCATAGTCTTTTAAATTTGTAGGAAATAACTCTAGTTTATGGGAATCATTTACATATTTATAACTATGGCACAAAATGCCAAACTCAAAAAAAAATGCGTTAGGGTATTTTGTGCCCATACCTCAAAAAATTGGGTAGGAAAAAAGGAGATATGTTCTTCATATTGAAATATGGTGCCTCGTCAAGGATGAAAAATTTGAAAGTGGTTTCACCCCCAACCTCTTCATTTATGTGTTCTTTTTCCATATTGCAAAATAAGATATACTCAATGTGGCTTGGTGATGGAGGTTATTCAACAGTTGAATTTTTGTGGATGAGGAAGTTTCCTTCAACTCATGTCTCTAGCATTTATGTTTCAATAGTAGCCTCTATTTACGATACAACAACACCTTATGGTGTCTCAATAAATCTAGAGATGTGTTTTAGAGACACCTCTTGATATAGTATCAAATCAGTCATAAGAATTGCTTCTTCAATATATTGATCTTTAGTTTCCTTAACCTTTTTTTCTTTCTTCCTCTTTTCTATTATGGATTCAAACCATGGTAGAATAGGAAAAATAATTGATTGATGTGTGGAAGCTTCTTCCTTCTAATTTTTTCCCACATATCTTTCAACTGGATTAGTAAGAGGGGTTTTCTTAAAACCAAATAAATCATCTGGAACTTTAGAAGTTAATAATTTGATAAACCTACCTTTACTATCTCTTGGCTTAACCAGTTAACCAAATATCAAAAAGGGTTTGGGAAGACTCACTAAAGTAAATGTGGCAAGCTAGAAATTTCCTTTCAAAATTAAAAGAGGTGCCTTTGTATTTTATTATCTTCCCAATGTTAAAATGAAACATGATCAAAGTTAAATGAAAAAAATTAAGAAAAAGGAAACTACTTACCTACCATTACCTTTTTATAGCTCCCTGACAATGGTACCAAAAATGTTGGGCTATTTTAATGTCATAATATAAACCCTTCACAAGTCAATCTAGGAGGTAAAATCATGAGATGTAAACAACATATGTGAAGACAATGTGAAAGTTATCTACTTCTTAAAACAACTGAATAATTAGCTTCCAATTTGATTCAAAATAATAATTCAAACTCATATCTAATGCTAAAGATATAAAACAAACTGTGAAAAACTGAAACAAAATGTGAATGGATATAAGATCCTTTTAGCTAATCTTTTATCTCAAATCCCCCAGCTTGGCTCCAAAATACAATCTTTCATTGATTCAGGGAAACTTTCATGTACTCATTTTTCGGTTGTATTTGAAAATTAAGAGATTCTAGTTATAGTTCTTAACTTCTTGAAAGCAAATATTAAAATCAAAAGTTGATCATTAAATTAAAAGTCTAGATGCTAGAATGGAATTGAGATCAAGATTATCTCTAGAGATCTCCTAGCTTTGCTTGAGAAATGGTCCTAATGACAACCTTCTAGATTAAATTCAGAATAAAAAACATAAACAAAAGATAAATCACAAATAATACCAATCTTTGGATATACAACAAGCTGAAATAAACATGTGTTATAGGGAAACTGTGTAAAACATTATTTAAATATTGACTATGACAATGATAGTTACAATCTTTGTGCATAACATTAATCAATCTCATATGTAACCATAAGCAAGATTCAAATATGTATATTTAAATATAGACAATGTATTTTAGGCAAGTCATAACTAAATTTGTATATGGATCGGTCAGACTTCAAAATTGTAACATAAGGGAATTACATTAGTCCTTAGAATGTAGATCACCTTTTGATAGACTAGGAATAAGGAACGAATATCATTTATAAAGTTGGTAGAAATTGTATCAAACCAAGGCCACCTGTCATGAAGTGTACTAGAGTGTGCTCTATTATATCTTGGTATTATCTTAAAGTTGAATCAGAGAAAAAGGGGGTCGGATTATGGTGGGAAAGAATGAGATTATCGAACTTGATATCTCAATATGATTCTCAACAATTTCTAGAGTATATAACTTATGGTAGTTCTAGAATATAAATGAAACCTTGAAGCAAATGTAGAGTAATATGATACAATCATATAATCATTAACACGAAGCCAATTAGGGTTGAATATGAACTAAAATAATAATCTTTATCCACACAACATTGCTTTGTATACAATCCATAGAATGGTATTAATAATTTTTATCAGTACGTCAACCATCAAACACTATAAAAAACAATATCTGTGAAAATTAAAAAACTATAGAAAATATGTGCAGAACATGAAATGATACATTACAAATCAAGAATGTAGTTATAATGGGCCCTCCAACACATAGAACCTGGGTAGATTACTATAAATAAAGGCAAGAAATCACAATGCAATAATGGATTGGACCATTATTTAATTAATCAAAACTAGAGTACAATAGGCATGCTAATGCATGGCTTATATAGATTTACAGAGTTTGAGAAACAAGAGCAAAATCACAATATCAACCAGTTAACTTGGCATCACAATGCCTAGTTCTATCTATAAGTGTTGTATCAAATGCTACATCCAAATCTCACCTACAAGAGGCCATGATACATAGATAAGATTCAATAATATATTATAGGCACATAGGTCCTTTCAATAGCCAAAAATTCCAAATAGGAGATCTCGTCCCGCCTTTTTAACCTTCTCCAAGTCCATCGTCATTCTGGTGAGACAAACTAGATACTATTTGTGTACTTGGTCAATATCAAAATAGGGTTTTTGTTAACATTTCATTATCGATAAGCGCACCATGGAACCTTGGTGCTTAGCTTTGACTATAGGGTTGCTCAAAGGGACTCAAATGTGTGTGGAGAAGAAAGGTGTTATGCTTCCATTTACTCTTCTAAGCTTACAAGTCTGACTCCTACGAGGATATCCATTAATGGGATGCAAAATTCCCTCATGGTTCCTTCAGGTACTGGAATCCTTGTGTTGGTACTCAAAGTGAGCTACATTTCCATCATTAGCAACATAACCTCAAAATACACTTAAATTTATTTAAAAACACGGGATTTTTATAAGTTAAGCAAGATGTACCTCATCATCCTAATTATAGGTATTTGAGGTCAATAATATGGATTTTTGGGACAAAACAAATATTATAATAGATAAGGGATTACTATGGAAAAAGGGTAGCTAGAAATTTCAATGTTAGCAACCAACAATATGATTCTTCATCAGAGAGGAATACTCTTCTATCATGGTAGCTTCTCACTTAGGTATTCGAATAGCATTATAATTTTTTTGTAGATCTTCTAAAATGGCATGACGCAAGAGAAATATTACTCTTGATTGTGATTGATTTGAGGCAATATAACTTCAATCAGTTGCCTCGTAGCCATATCTAATAGGATTTTTTTTTTGAATGATCCTCCTTAAGGGTTCATTTAGAACATGTCGCTCTTGATTTGACTGCTCAGGTTCTGATGGTGTTGCTGGTAGGTTTTCTTCTACCTGAGCACATTCACCATAACTTTCATCTTCCGTCATGAATATTAGAATAATTAACAATAACAAAAGTTGAGGAAGGAGGGGAAGACATTCTTGGATTGTTGTTGTCATCAAAATGAACAATTCAAAACCATAATGAAGATTAGGATCATTATAAATAGTAAAATTTGAGGGGAAGACAATCATGGATTGTTGTTCTCATCAAAATGAACATCCCTTTGGAACAAAACTTTCTTAGAGGTAGGATATAAGAGCTAATAAGCCTTCATGTCCTCACAATAACTAATAAATATTAGTTTTTGAGTCTTCTTTTCCATGGATTTTCACTTCTCATATGTAATCAATGCCTAAACGAGACTACAAAATACTCGGAATTAAGAGACATCATGTTTTTCACATGTCCAAGTTTCCACTAGATTTATATGTACAACTACCTCACGAGGCATCTTGTTTTGAATATAATGGTTCAAAAGGAAGGTTCCATGTTCTGGGATTGAATCATGCAATTTTCCATCTTCTTAAGTATTGGACTCTTCCTTTCAGGAACACAATTTTGTTGAGGGGTGTAGGGAACAAATTGTTGATGAAGGATGCCTTGTTCTCTAAAAAAACAATTAATTGCCTTATTGACATATTCCTCCCCATTATCAATGTGTAGCTTCTTGATGGAGCATTATAATTGTTTCTCAATGAAAGCTTTAAATGCCTTGAATTTTATGAAATACTTCACTCTTGTACTTGAGGAACTACACCCAAGAGTTGCATGAGAAGTCATCAATAATCGTTAGTGCATGCTTAGCACCTAAAAAACAAGGAGTTATATATTTCATTATTATATATATATAAACAAGAATGAGTATATATATTATATTGAAAATCCACTCCTAGATGTGGAAAGTACATTAGGGGTTACATTCCTTTTACTTCACAAAATTCTAAAAAGGCTAAGAACCAACCTCCACCCAATAAGAACAGGGGGGTCTAAAACTAAAACTTCAAATTTCTATTCCTACTACTTCAAAAGAGTAAGAGTAAATTCTAACAAATTTCTTGCACAAGAAAATGTAGAAACAAAGCATTTATATAAATTTCTAGAAGACAATCCACTGTTAAACCCACAGGTGCAAGACAAAGCTCGGGATCAAATTTATTTCTACTATGTTATTTCCTTCTTTTTGTTATTGATTGGGAATAATGTTTATTTTTAAATACATATGATTATGAAGGGGAAGAATAGGAGGATCTCATCTTCTTCTTGGCCACCTTACTAGCTTCTTCAACATTCATTGCAAGAGGAACCTTTGGACAGGGTGCAAGACAAAGCTCAAGATCAAATTTATTTGTGCTATGTTATTTCCTTCTTTTTGTTATTGATTGGGAAGAACGTTTATTTTTCAACACATATGATTAGGAAGGGGAAGAATAGGAGGGTGTTCTCAACACACTAGCTACTCACGCACTGAGAATCTTTGATGAAAAGTCCCTTGATAAAGAGAAAGCCCATCTCCTTAATGTTTTTGTCAACAATGGATATAGCAGGCACCAAGGTCTGAAAGCCTTCCTTAAAGCTAGCATAGGTCTGAAGGTCAAGAAAAACCCCAAATATCGGTTCTCAGGAGTTCATCTCCCCTTCATCCAAGGGACCACTAACAAGATTGCTAGAATCCTTAGGAAGCATAATGTTCCCTCAACCTTTAGACCCCTTAACACCATACGTAGTTCCCTAAGGTTTGTTAAAGACTCATCGACCCCAAGGACATGAAAGGTGTTTATGTTATCCCTTGCTCCTGTGGGACCCCTAGGTGAAACGAGGCGCTCCATTAATCAGAGGATTCATGAGCATGCCACCGACATCAAACATGCGAGGAATTGGTCTTCAACCTTGGCTAAAAATGCGGAGAAGACTAAGCATCATATATGTATTGAAGAGGCCCGGGTTATTGCTAAGATTGCTCATTTTCATCACGGAAATTTAGGGAGGCCATTGAAATTGAAAGAAGGCTGAGCAATCTCAACGGAGATGACGGCTGGAAGATTAACAGTTGTTGGATCCCCTCCTTTTCCCGCTAGCCCACCCCCCATTCCCCCCTGGTTGGTTCCTTCTTGGCCTTTATTCTATCTGGTTTTTTCTCCCTTGTCTTCGGGATTGTTTATTTCCCCTTTATTACCTTTGCTAGTGGTTTGAATTTTTCCTTTAATTCTCTTTAACTTTTTATTTAATTATTATTACTAATATTTTGTTCTTATTCATTGATGGTTACTAAAGTCTCCCTCTTTTCCTTCTATTAAATTTAATTTCCTATAGTCTTACCTTTACCTAGATTTTATTATTTGTGTTACTTATAAAACTTAAATATAGACTTATTAACTTATTTGTGGGCTATTTAATAAACTTTTAGACCATGATACCTTTAATATTTAATTTAACTAATTATTTATATTCTATTTATCTGATAAATCTTCATAGAATTTACCCTTATTGTATTACTTAGGTAGTTAGATATATAGTAGAAAATAAATAAATATTAGATATCATTTTTGGATTCAACTGCGTTAAGTAAGTCATTCACGTATGACCATTTCCATGAGAGGTAGTCGTAACTGACTAATTTCTCATGATTTTTGAAGTTCACTTAGCACTCATTGCATCGGGTGATGCTCACAGGGGTGAAGAAGTGGGATTGAAACTAGTGAAATGAATCACATAGCGTCAATCATCACTTCCGGGGCTTGCACCCGGTAACTAGGACTTCCCGGGAGGTCACCCATCCCAGATCGCCTCTGTGCTCAAGCGCGCTTAACTGTGGAGTTTTTCCCACAGTCAGCCCACTAGCTTGCTACCGCCATTTGTAAAACC